>JAIUZE010071637.1:0-44095 GCA_022085475.1 Heliosperma pusillum | reverse complement strand
CCTCGACAAACAAACCATGCCAAGTCATGCGATGATTACAATAAATCCATTATATTATCATCCATTCAAACGAAGCAATACATTGACGATGCCAAGTCATGCAATGACCATGAATATAATCATGAAATCACGCATTCAAAGACAACGACACAAAGACGACATCTCTCACGGTAAATGAAACGCACTAGCACCGTGTACATGGCAAGTATGATTAAAAGACATCCACGAGATCACATTTCCCTGAACGCATACACGATTCAATCCATTTCGTATATGTAGACTAATTTCCTCCTAGTAGGAACGATAAGGCTCCTAATCTAAACCTGGCCAGATTCCTGGAATCACATTTTCCGATTCGACATGCGATCACATTTCGCATCCAAGACTCGGTCAATCATAGACGCCGAGTACCCCAAATTCGGTAGATCAATTCACGAAAGAGGCGGAAAAGAGCACAAGCCTCATAACAAGCGGTACGCTACTTGCAAATAACACCACCTCGCAAGTACACAACATTTGACGGCCGGGTCGATCAACGCAATGCGTTCGCCGCCCAACAACGTCGTCGTATGCACCATAAACACATGCAATTAAGCAGTAGGATACCTCCCCGTTCCGACATTCCAGCCTTACGAACGTGGAAGGTAGCCAAGGGAATGAGAGTACAAAGCACAAGACAAAATAGTGCTCAAACCGTATCATTTGTAAAAACCGACTCAAAGTGGGACATAGCAAAAACCGTCACAAAACATGTGATACAAGCGAATGAAATATCATATGTCCAAAACATTAATATTATAAGTCACTACGTAAAATTATACGATAAACGAACGATCGGAATTATTATAAATGAAAACCGTAAACAAAATATACAAACAACATCCAGCAGGAGCCAGCCGGTCAGGTGGACCGGCTGCCGGTCTACCGGCTAAGGCCAAAAGTGATACGAGAAATCAATATGAAACAACAGCATGTCCCAGCCGGTCAGGTGGACCGGCTGCCGGTCAACCGGCTGGGACCAAAGGGTCATTTGAAAAACAAGGAAGAAAAAAGGGGTGTCTCAGCCGGTGGTCTAGCTGCCGGTCGACCGGCTGAGACCCAAGTCATATTTCAAAATCACGTAAAAATGCAATAATATACAGCCAGTGCCCCAGCCGGTGGTCTGACCGGCTGCCGGTCGACCGACTGGGGTCCATATGCACGAAATTCACCATTTTCAATCCATGTTCAACATTCATCAATTATCGATTATCAACATAAATCATAGAATCTCATATATATTCTCAACAAACGATATATACCATCATCAACACAATTACTAAACTCACTAATCGTATTCTACATACGATTCCTAGCATAGATAACATGTAAAACACGTAAATGATATCGAGTAACCCTTCACCGTTACCTTTATGCGTCTTCACTACTCGTCAAGCTCCTCTTCAATTAGGAAATAGTCTTTGTCGGGATCTTTGAGGTCACCACCTACAAATAGATCATAAAAGATGAATTTACTTCACCTTGAGAAAGACGGAAAGTTTGAAAAGCGAGAAAGACGGTAATTTTATTATCAATACGGATAGAGGAAGGTAAGAGGAGAAGAATGAGACGAACTTACGCGAATTTCAACAAGAAACGAGCGAGATATGATGATTATAAGAATGGAAAGATTATGGAGGCAAGGGTTTCTTTGGTTTTGCTTAAGGAAGAAGTAAGGTTGAATTGTGTTTGTGAGAATGAAAATAGGTTAAGGGAGTATGAGGGAAATATGAGGGAAAAAGTCAAAGAAAGTCAAACTCGCCTTAAGACGGGATTCTCATGGAATATCGCGGAAATTACAAATACGAACTCGGAAATTCTAAATTCGACTCGGAATAATAAATTCTAAATTAAAACTTAAATTTGCTGAAAAGTATCCGTAAAAATATTTTCATTCCGGGTGTTACAATAACACAAAAAGGAACAAACAAAGTGATGTCGAGTAACCCGTCTACATTATCTCAAATCTTCTAAAAATGTCGCCTATAAGTTAAGGACCCGCCTCCAAAAGATTCAATAACTAGAATAGAACAAGAATTAAAACAAAAGGGATAAGAAAAATGTCATTTTTATAACATGAGATTTTTCGAAAGTTAGCAAAGACGGAACTTTCTTACCTAGAAATAAAGAGGACGGGGAGAGGAAGATATTTGGTAGGGAAATGAAAAAGGTATAAGAGTTTCAAGTTCTCATAACAATGGTTTCTTAGAGAGAAGTTGAAGGTTCAAGATGATGAGAGAATTTCAAAATTTTGAGGTGAGAAAGATGAGTGAGTGTGGTTGTTTTTGGGGTTTAAACCTAATGGGAGAGAAGACCCAAAAGACACAACTTGGCCGAACAACATGTGGATCGGTTTCCATTAGAATTTCGCGTAGAATTCAAATATGAACTTCAAGCAGAACATTAAGACACCGCTTCTACCTAACTATACTAAAACACGACTTGACACAATTTTAAAGCTAAATGATAGTAAATTAGCGGTTTAAAATATTTTAACCAATAAAGGCAAAAGGAGATATTATAAAATCAACGACTTTAGTAAATTTTCTACTATGATAAAATTGCAGGTGTTACAATGTGATTAGGAGATTTAGGTTTTTTTTCTTCGTTTTATATGTCAGTCAGCGCTTTACTCTTCTGGGGGTTTCATTTACTCGTTTGGTTCAGTGAACCGTTGGTCTAGAAACGTGAACCGAAACCACACCGTTTCTTAGTTAATTGAACCGGTTGATTTTTTTTGTTCGGTTTGTTGTGCCTTAAAATTTGTACGGTTTCGAATTTTTTGGTTTGGTTAACCATGAACAACCCTACAAGTAGAATTGGCAAAACGAGTCAGAACCGAATAACCCGACCCGATAAAGCTGACGCGATACCCGAAAGTGACCTGGATTTGCTTGACTCGAATATGACCCGACCCAAAGCCGACTCGATATTTTTCTAACCCAATGTCGACCCGGCCCGAAAAGGCCTAACTCATTATTGATCCGATCCAAAATGACTTGAAATGACCCGAAACGACAAGTACTAAGTCACATTAATATTTTATACGAGTATATATTAAAATGAAGTTTCATTAGTTAAAATCGTCCCTAATAAATAGTTAAATTTCAAAGTAGTATTTCTTAATCAAAATAGTAGTAAGTCAAGTGTTTAGCTATTAAATCAAAAGCAACCCGGCCCAAAATGACCTATACCCGAAATTACCCGACAATAGGTAATCCGAAATCGACCTTAAACCCGAAATGATCTGACCCAACTTAAAAAGCATGAGAAACCTCAAATGACCTGATCCAACTCAAACTGACCCGACCCAATTAACCCATTTGTCACCTGTACGTAGCTACAAGCCGGGGTGATTAACCGTGGTGGAAGACGGAAGTTATGAAATAGGAGAAGCCTGAGATGGACGCATCGAGACTCGAGAGAAGGGAAAGATTGAAAGAAGTAGAACAAGTGAGAAAAGAAAGAGCGTGGTTTGACAAGACACAAAGTCATGTTCCTCAACACAACCCAGTGGGCTCCCCCAAACTCTGTCTTGTCCAACACACAAACAAGCCGTACTTGATAATAATATTCCCTATAAAATTCGCACTTAAAAATTCTGACCTTTCTTTTCACTAAAGAAACCTTAATAATACTCACTAGTATCTTATTATACCCATTTTACCGCATCTCTTCTCTTTATAAAACCCAAACCCTCCCTCCCTTCATCACAACAACAACAAACAAACAATCAACAATGCCGTCAACTAATTTACTCCTTGAAGAACCTATTAGAATGGCTTCTGTTCTCGAGCCTTCTAAATCCGTAACTCTTCCTTCTCTTTTTCCGCATTCATCCCTTTTTATTTAACTTCCGAATATGTATTTTATTTTATTTTTTTATTTCGCAGAATTTTTTCTCATCGATGACTAAGATCGTTGGTACACTCGGACCTCGCTCTCAATCCGTCCAGATTATTTCCGGCTTACTTAACGCCGGAATGTCCGGTATCTTCCTATTCTTTTCATCTCCATTGTTCCCTTTTTTTAGGTTTTATAAAACCGTTTCTTTTAATAACTAATTCGGTTAATACGCGAGACTAATTGTTAAATTGCGGCGATGTAGTGGCTAGGTTTGATTTCTCATGGGGAGATGCGGAGACACATCGTCAAACTCTGGAGAATTTGAAGATTGCTGTTAAAGCTACTAAGAAACTCTGCGCTGTATGTTTTTTTATTGCTTATTCCAATTATTTGTCGCTTTTTCTCTTTATTTATATGAAATGGCATTGTGCTTTGTAGATGATACTTTTTTGTTGTTGGTTGGGGAAATTGCCGACATTTAGTCAAACAGAATTGTTAATCTGTTGCATGTAGTTTTGTTGTTACAACTTAGCTACTGAATCTCTGTTGATGTGAAACCAGACACGACACCGACACTGTGTCAATTAAGAGTATTACATCAAACAAGAACAAATATAAGCTATGTTACTCTGACTCGTCTGCAAGTATCGGTGTTGGAGTATCAGATATGGCTATTTTGTTGGAAGTTTTCAATTTTTTGGTCTTAAATGAAGTATCTTTGTGTCATGTTGTATCTGACATGATACCTATCGGGTTCGTGATACGGCAGCTAAGTCAAGTGTCGGAATAACATAGAATATAAGGACTCGGGAGGCAATCGCCTTGTTAATGTACAGAATGGAGTTTTTTTTTTCTTTTTTGTGGATGAAGGCATGGACTATGAGTAGTTCAAATATTATACAACATGTGACATATGTCTGTCATGTCCGTGGGCCAAGACTCAAGAGTCCAAGACACTTGTTTGACCTGACACCAATATGTGACTCCAATTTAGTTTTGTACATTCTGTCACGCTGCGATGAGTTTGTCCGTCTGTTACCTATTTAGTTGTTGAAATTTGAAAAAGGTAGTGATCAAGGAGATCAGCGGTTCTCTTTGTTATACTAGCTCAAGTTCTTTACTTACTGATTGTCGATCAGCTGCTGAATTGTGGAAAGTCTTGCATCTTTTATAAGCTGCGAATTTGGTTCGAAATAAGCAAGTTCTATTCTTACAATTAATTAGTTAGTGTGACCAAAGGTAAATACTGTTTGTGCGTATTTTAGGTCATGCTAGACACTGTTGGAGCGGAGGTGCAGGTTGTAAACAAAAGTGGGCAAGCAATTTCTCTCAAGGAAAATGAATTTGTCACTCTAACGCCCAATCTAGAGATCAATGCCTCTTCAGATATTTTACCCATTAATTACAATGGTCTTGCAAAGGTTTGTGCTTTTATCTTTACTTAAATGTATTGGCAGTACCGCAGTAAGCTCGTTGCTAAGGAAGCCCTTAAAAATTAAAATATCAACTTCCGTGAACATCTCTATTATTTACTTATATTTGAGCAAAGTTTTATGTACTTTGTAGAAGTTTTTGGTGTGTTGTTATATTTTTCTTCTGTCTCTGTATTTTTCAGTTTTGTTCTTGTTCATATATTGATTTGACCACGGGCAGTAGCTGTGAACTTGCAATCTCTGACATTAGTATGTTCAGACAATGGTGTAATGAACTTCTAATTAATATGTATACTGTCGAAATATATACTTCGTATATTGAGCTGCTTCTAGTTCTAACTAGTGTGAGTCTGCAAGTATTCTGCATTCCCCCTGTGGTGCTGCTCCACTTAGACACGGGTTCATTGTTGACGTTTTGGGGTTGTGGAAACTTGAAATAAAACCCTCCTTACTCTCTCCCTTTTGTTATGTTGACCCTGTGATCTACTGTTTTCTACATTATGGTATTGTGGGCATTAGATTTTTTCTGCACAAGTTGTTTGGAAATGTTGGAGGTTCTATCTGTGTAATTTTAGTCTCTTACTAGTGAACATATGAGGCTGCCATTATTTGAATGTGCTTGGCATTTTATTTTGGCAATAATAATAATTGTCCATATATTTAGGAGACATAAATGTTTATTGAAGAGAAAAAGCTCTTTATTTTTTTGCTATTAAACAATGTCAATGATCTTGCAGGCAGTGAAAAAGGGGAATACAATTTTCATGGGCAAATACTTGTTCACGGGGAGCGAGACTACATCTGTTTGGCTGGAGGTATGTATTGAAATATGTGCTAATCTTTTGGTTCTTCAGACATTTCGAGGAACATAAGTGCCAGTATCACTTGTCTTCAGTTAAAATGACCCGTCTGCGTTGCTCGCGCATGTATTGAATAGGTGTCTGAGACAAAAGGTGATGATATCATTTGTGTAATCAAGAATTCAGCAACATTGGATGGAACTTTGTTTACTTTGCATGCTTCACAAGTTCCTATTCATATGCCAACTCTCTCAGAGAAAGATAAGGAGGTTAATTACCCTGTTAATCCAATTTTTTCAACCTCCCTAATTTTTACATTCTTGTTATGAATGGATTGTTCTTTAAATCATTTTCTTACTAGTTTGTTGTCGTTGTTCAGATCATAAGTTCATGGGGGGTTGAAAACAAAATTGACTTTCTCTCATTATCATACACTCGTCATGCAGAGGATGTTCGTCAGGTGGGTGACATGTGGTTGTTATGAAGTTAAGATTCTTGTTAAGGTATTGGCGGTAAGTAGTTTTTGACATTAAAGGCTTGTCAATTGTGCAGGCTCGTGAGCTTCTTTCAAGTTTAGGTGACTTAAGTCAGACACAAATATATGCCAAGATTGAAAATGTAGAGGTGAGGCCAAACGCTATTTACCTATTGTGAATTGCTTCAAGAAGTTGGTATGCTAGCAGAAGTGGCGAATCATGTCAATTGGATGTGATTTTTTTTTTTAAATATGTGGTTTCCTTTTCCTACTGCTTCTGTAGGGGTTGACCCACTTTGACGAAATACTTCAAGAGGCAGATGGCATCATTCTTTCCCGTGGAAACTTGGGAATCGATCTTCCACCTGAGAAGGTTAGCCTGCTATCTCAGTTTTTGTTAATGTCATTCGCTGTTCTGCGTTTCGTGGTGCTGGTGCATGTATGTGCTGGCTGCTTTATGACAAGATTCATTTTCTGCCTGTCTTCTCTGAAGGTGTTCTTGTTTCAAAAAGCTGCTTTACACAAATGTAATATGGTTGGCAAGCCGGCAGTTGTCACTCGTGTTGTTGACAGCATGACCAACAACCTCAGGCCTACTCGTGCGGAAGCAACTGACGTTGCTAATGCTGTATTGGATGGTTAGTGATCCTAAGAGACTCCGTTGGAAATTTTTTGTTCTATCTTGCATGTATTTTTTCTGTTTTTATTTTCTAGTTATCTTGATACAAATGTTGCAACCATTGTCTTCGCTCTATTTACTGTCAAAAAGTAGGGCATAGACTCTCGCTGTGCTTTACTAGTTTTTTTTTTGGGTACAAAGTTGTGTTTTACTATGGTGACATAGTTAACAGTCATTTTCTTGGTTGAATATGGTCTGCAGGAAGTGATGCAATTCTTCTTGGGGCTGAGACATTCAGAGGATTCTACCCTATTGAAACTGTCAAAACTGTTGATAGAATTTGTTTTGAGGTTAGCTGAGATATACAGAACTTGGCTCAACTGTTAACTGTCAGTTTCTTATCCCATTTTGAGCTTCGTCATTTTGTGCAGGCTGAAAAAGTGTTTAATCAAGATACATTCTTCAAGAAAACCGTTAAGTTTGTGGGCGAACCAATGACTCACATGGAATCTATTGCTTCTTCTGCTGTAAGCTCGTGCTAGAAACTTCTTTGCATTGTCATATCATTCCTTTAGTAATATCTGATGTTGTATCTCTTTTTTATTCTCTGTAGGTGCGTGCTGCCCTAAAGGTTAAGGCATCTGTTATTATATGCTTTACTTCCTCCGGAAGAGCAGCAAGGTATTAATAAAATTATTTATGAGGATTACCGTTTGCTCTAGCGACTCCACTGTAGATTCCAATATCAAAGATTTAATGAATATTAATACCTTGAAATTATCAAGCATTAGATCATGTGCAGAATGCTTGTTTCACATTTTATCTATATTTGGACTTTTGTAGTCTGGCTGATTTATTCGGCGTCCAAAATCCTACGGAGTAATTAATTGGTTAATATTTGTCTGGTAGGATATGGATGTCTACTACTTCTGGCTGCAGTTATAAGGACTTTTGAATATGTTGCTTGTTGATTGCAGGCTAATTGCTAAATATAGGCCAACAATGCCAGTTCTCTCAGTTGTGATCCCTCGTCTTAAGACAAACCAACTAAAGTGGAGTTTCACTGGTGCCTTTGAGGTATGGAGGCTTAAATATGATTTAGTTCAACTTTACTTTCAGATGGTAATGGTAATTGACAGAGTCATATTTTTCAGGGCGTCCAAATTGATAATCCTTATAATACTCTGGTAATGATAGCATCTTACCAAATTAAATATTTATCTAAATGCTAGAGAAAAATATACGATGCTACAAGCACTTTCCGTAGTGTATGTTCCAAGTTTCATACGACAGTAGAAATATTCTTAAGAACACTGATCAGTTTCGGTTATTTCTTCTGAATCTCGAGTCTTGACTCTCGACTCATAATGATATCCTATCATGTTGCTTGGGTAAATTTCAGCTGGATTGTTAATTTGTTAGCTGTTGGGGCTTGTTTTGGATTATATTTTTAGATATTTGTACTCCTTTCATAGTATTGAGACTTGAGAGGATCCTTAAAACTTAAAAATAGCAGACTAAAAGCAGTAGTGTATACTAGTATGTATGTGTTGTGATTTGTGCTCATCTATTTCGCTACTTTGCCAATATGTTCGTTTGTGTATTATTTCAGTCATACTAACTTTTCCGACCTAATGAATTGCTCTTTTCTTTTATCGCTATGGTAAAAAGCGCGTTTTCTGTTTTTTTTTCTTTCCTGTGATTGAACTACATACTCCCATGGTTTTCAGCTACTCCCTGCTGGATTACCCTATCTCCTCTGTCAACTCCCCCATGTTAGCTGAACCACCTTAATCACATTTCACACGCTAGTGTGCCTTTTTTAAAGATATTTCTTGATGTTGGATACATCCTTCTTTTGTGTTGAATTTAACACTTTCATTTCTTGATTACTTGTTTTGCATTTATAATCCTTGTTTGAATGTGTAAGCTGTTTGCACTATTTTAATTCTTGTTGCGCCTTATTGTTTATCAGGCTAGGCAATCGTTGATTGTCCGTGGTCTCTTCCCCATGCTTGCGGATCCCAGACACCCTGTAAGTTTGCGTTCTTGATCAGTGCTCTGTATTTTATTCCAAACATTTCAAGTTTTAGAAGTCTGATCCTTTTTCAGACTTTCTTTTCATGTGTTTCGTTTGTTTATTATTCCTCCTTGTTTTGAATTGTTTTTCATCTTTACCTTTTTTACTTTAGATTTGTAGTTGTTGGCCTCATCTGAATCTCGTCAAGTCTTTGTTCTTCACATTATTTTATATCAACTTTGTTTTATATGACAATTTTTATCACCCATAGGCTTTCCTATTGGTATTAATTGAGATAATGTGGCTGTGCAGGCGGAGTCGACAAATGCAACCAATGAGTCAGTGCTGAAGGTCGCTCTTGACCATGGGAAAGCACTTGGTATTATAAGATCGCACGATCGAGTTGTGGTTTGCCAGAAGGTTGGTGATGCGTCCGTGGTTAAGATTATTGAGCTGGATGACTAGATTGTGGAATTCTGCCCCTTTTATATTTTTTACCTCTAACAAGTATCGTGAACATGTGACCCTAGTGAAGTCCTGGATTTACGTGACCGCAAAATTTTGGTTCCAGAACAAACTTAGCTTTTGCTGTTTATGGTTCAATATTATAACCACAAGCAATTTTGGGTGTTTTGGAATGTAATTTTTATCAGTAATACTATCGCTTGTGGTACAAAGATGTATTTTAAAAGTCGTTATTTATACCTTACTATGGTATTTTTCAGAAGTGTGGTAACTCAACTGGTATTACGTTACTCCCCTTAAATTGCTAGTATACAAATATTCAGGTGATTAACTTTATCTAAATTAACACAAATTAAAGGAACTAAAGGGAGTATATGATACAACACAATTTGGATTTTTTGCATTACTTCCCATCTCTATTTCTTTTAACGACATTACATATTATTAAATCTATTAGAATTAATGGGTAAGAAATGAAGATAATCTTTTTGCGATACAATGGAACTATTTTATGCTATGTTCTAATCTCTTTTAAAATGTTATTTAGATTGTCTTGATTTAATGAATGAATAAAATTTTGTAAAAGCTATCTACGAAACATATTTTGCCGAAATAAATTGAAAAAATAACAAAACATAATTTACCCACATGGGTCACGCATAAACACGTAAGATGACCAAATATATACAATTTGAACACAAAATAATACTCCCTCTGTCCTGGTTAATTGTTGTCGTATTTCTTTTTGGGTGTCTCAGTCAATTGTTGTCATTTCAATATTTGGAAGGTATTATATGAGTTATTTGATCAGCTAATGAGACTATTGTACATTTGTCTTCCACTAAGTGGAACCACCACTCTTTCCTTGATTTTGTGCCAAAATAAAAGAATAACAATTGATCGGGACGGAGGGAGTAGTGAAAGTATTTTGAATTAAGAAGTGGAGCAGAGCAAAGTTTTATCTATATCAAGATTTGCAAGAGATAAAATAACGTGTGGAGAATCGAAAACAAGCAACAATTCACTATCTACCAACGTACACATCCCAGCAATGTAACAAGAGCTACACTTGGTCATCGTCAAACACAAGTGCATCCATATTTAGTTGACATATAGGTATGTTAAAGGAGATATAAGGGGAATAGTTGATTGTATTAGGTTTATCATAATGTGGCTTATATAGGTTACAATAGCAATAGTATCCTGTAAACAAGGAGATAAGTATGCTAGCAAGTAGAATACTAATAGGAATACAATTACTTAATAATAGCAACTAGATAGATAGAATAATATCTATCCCAATACCCCTCAAGTGGGAGCATGGAGATCAAGAATGCCCAGCTTGCTAAGGAGAGTCAGAAACTGTGCGGCGCCAAGAGCTTTTGTAAGTATATCGGCAAGTTGATCCTTGGTAGGGACATGCGAAGGAACAATCAGACCTTCAGTAATTGCGTCTCGCACGAAATGACAATCAATTTCAATATGTTTCGTGCGTTCATGAAAGACGGGATTACTAGCAAGTTGGAGAGCGGACGAACTATCCGAAAAAACTGCCATTGGCCGAGTCAAAGTGACTCCAAAAGTGGTTAAAAGTCCCTTCAACCATTTTAATTCACAAACAATATTTGCCATGGATCGATATTCGGCCTCAGCGGAGGACAAAGAGACGGTGTGTTGCTTTCGAGTCTTCCACGAAATAGGAGAGTCGCCAAGAAAAATATACCAGCCTGTGACGGAACGGCGAGAAAGAGAATCAGCTCCCCAATCCGACACACCAACCGGAAATAGTGAAAGAGCTACCAGCCCTTAGTAGTATACCTTGGCCAGGACTCCCTTTGAGATAACGAACAACCCGTAATGCGGCTTCCATGTGCTTATGTCGCGGCTGATGCAGAAATCGAGAAAGCATGTGTACAGCATATGATAAGTCAGGGCGAGTGACAGAGAGGTAAACTAACCGCCCGACCAATTGCCTGTATGATTCGGCATTGGGAAATAATTCACCAGCTTCCTCGTCTAATTTATAGTGTTGTTCCATGGGAGTTACAGCGGGTTTGGCACCGAGCAAACCAGTTTCGGAGATGATGTCAAGGGCGTATTTACGCTGCGAAATATAAATGCCCTCCCTACTACGAGAGACTTCAAGACCCAAAAAATATTTTAAGGGTCCCAAATCCTTCAAATGAAAACAAGTCCCCAAATACTCCTTGAAGTGTGCAACAGCGGAAGAATCGTTACCGGCAATGACCAAGTCGTCTACATAAATAAGAATAAATAGACGTACCTCGCCTTGCAAGTAAGAAAATAATGAATAATCGGAGTAAGATAGTTTGAACCCATAAGTCTTAAGAGCGGAAGTGAGCTTAGCGAACCAACACCGTGGAGCTTGCAGGAGACCATATAAGGACTTCTTGAGACGACATACTTTACCGTCTTTCCCACGACTGAAACCGGGAGGAAGGCGCATATAGACTTCTTCATTTAAATCACCATGTAAGAAGGCATTATGGACGTCCATTTGGTGTAACTCCCATTTTTTAATTGCAGCAACGGCAAGAAAAGCACGAATCGTACCCATCTTTACAACCGGAGCAAAAGTCTCTCCGTAATCAAGCCCTTCGACCTGACGATTCCCGAATACTACAAGTCGGGCTTTGAAACGTTCAACAGTACCATCGGACTTATATTTTATTTTGTACACCCATCGACATCCAAGGGCCTTTTTATCAGGCGGAAGTGTTGCCAATTCCCATGTCTCATTGCGCTCAAGGGCGACAATCTCCTCTTGCATTGCAGTGCACCAACTAGGATCTTTAATGGCGTCTTTAAAAGACGGTGGTTCCATGCCAGCGGTGGTGGCTGCAAGGAAGTCACGTTGTTTGGCAGAAAAAATATTACAATTTACATAATTAGCAAGGGTGTGAGGTGTACCTGAGGAGGACGATGGAGAGCTAGGTGAGCTTGAAGGAGGGGACAGACTGTTTGTAGTGTCAAGAACATAACCCGAAAGACGAGAATTAGGGAATTTTAATCGGCGACCTTTACCCATATCAGTATCGGACCCGGGAATAATAGGAACAGAAGGTGCTGCCGTGGCCGGATTAGCAGCAGAAGAGAGTGTTGGCTCGGGCTGGGCAGTGGCAGGAGTGGCTGTTGACTGCCCTGGGTCGAGGCAGAGGAAGACACGAGCGCGGTCTGAGCAGGCCCTATATGGGCAGCAGCAGTAGAGGTATCGAGGACGACATTCGTACCATTAAAAGGCTCATCAGCAATGAAGTTATCATAATCGGGGGACGGAGTAGCTATAGTAGTCGGGGTAGCAAATGGAAAAATGGACTCATGAAAAATAACATCACGAGATACAAAGAAAGTTTTGGTTTCGAGACCGTAAAGTTTCCATCCTTTTTTGTTACTCGGATATCCAACAAAAATACTACGACGACTTCGCTTCTCAAATTTGTCCCCACTAGTATGTTGATTATGAGCATAGGAAAGACAACCAAACACCCGCAAATTGGCATATGACGGTGCAACCCCATAAAGGCATTCATATGGAGTTGAATTGTGAAGCAAAGGTGACGGTGTTCGGTTAATTAAGTACACGGCTGACAATATACATTCACCCCAAAAGGATTTCGGTAAATTGGCCTGAAATCGGAGAGACCGGGCTACGTTTAAAATATGACGGTGTTTACGCTAAACCCGCCCATTTTGTTGTGGAGTACCCACACAAGATGTCTCAAATTTAATACCATTTTTAAAAAAATAGCCAGCCATTGCATAAAACTCAGTTCCATTATCGCTCCTCACAAGTTTTATGATTTTAGAAAATTGTGTTTGAACCATATGGATAAAGCTCATGAATATGTCTGTGACCTCAGTTTTGTCACGCAATAAGTAAACCCATGTTGCCCGGGAATAATCATCCACAATAGTTAAAAAATATTTCGCACCACAAGAGGAAACAATACGATAAGGGCCCCAAAGGTCGCAATGAATTAATTCAAATAAATCAGATGCACGCTTATTGTTTGAAACAAAATTATCACGAGTTTGTTTGGCCAAATGACAAGCATCACACACAATGTCTTTATTGCAAATTAAAGTGCTAAAGGAGGGAATATTCTTGACCACTTTATCCGACGGGTGCCCGAGACGCCTATGCCAAAGGTCAAAATTCCCTTGTCCAGTCACCGTATGCACCGTTGATGGTCTCTTCCCCGCAAAAATCCAAAACAGTCCGTCCCGAAGCTCACCTGCTCCAATCGTCTTCCTCGAAGTAAGGTCCTGAATAAGACAAGTATTCTTAGTAAACTCAAAAGAGAAAATATTTTTAATGGTAAGTTGTGAAACAGACACTAAATTGCATGTCAAAGATGGAACAAATAGGACGTCGCGAAGAGTAAGAAACTCATTAATATAGACTGAACCCATTACGGAAGCCACAACATGTTGGCCATTTGGAAGCCCAACAGTGCGACCCGGAATTTGGATTTGATCCTCCAAGTACGACAAAGTGCCAGTGACATGATGTGAAGTGCCGGTATCGATAATCCAGTCACACATACCACTTAGACGATCTGTATCAAGTAGGGAGTGAGCCGAGGCAGTAGTAATGACGGCATGGGCACGAACAGAGGGATCCGAGGAAGTGCCAGAGCCACCCGGTGGCCCACTGCCGGACGGACCAGACCCACGAGTTGCAGCACGAGCCCTGTAAACACGATATTCAGCAATAGTACGGGGCCTATCACCCCACCAATTAGGAAAGCGCGAAGTAAAAACTTCGGGCCGCCTCATGTCCACGAGTTTCACAGTGCGTGCACATGAGTTTAAATTTGTCAGTTCGTTCTTTGTCACGAAGCACTCGCCAATCAGTGGTACCGGAATGGGTAGCAAAAATAGCAACATCAGAAATATTAGGTTGAGTGTCAGAACGCAAACGTTCTTCTTGAAGAACGAGATTGTAAGCACGAGTAAGGGAAGGCAGAGGATCCAATTGAAATTGAGAGGATCGGATATTACCGTAAAGGGTGGGGTCGAGTCCCATGAAAAATTGATGTAACCTCTCATTATCTTGGCGTTGGATTGCCTTTTCCCCAAAGCCGCACTCGCATTTGCCACACCGACAAGCGAATGGCGGTTCATGCTTAACAATAGAATCCCAGAGAATCTTAAGTTTACCGAAATAGGAAGTCACATCCATGCCTTTTGCTTGCTTACAATTGGTTAACTGATTTTTAAGTCCATGGATCATTGTTCCATCTATCACAGCATATTGGCCTTTGATTTCAGACCACAAAACAGCGGCATCGTCGGGATAATCAATATGATCAAGCAAACCTGGATCAATCATTACGTATCCATTGAATAATCGTGCAATTTACAACCACCCAATTCTCGAGGTCAAAGGCAGTCGTGGGTTTCTTAAGCGTCCCATCAACAAACCCGAACTTGCGACGAGATTTGAGTGAAAAAGTCATTGATTTTTGCCAAGCGTCGTAGTTATCACGACGTAAGATAACGTTGGAAATTTTTGCCCCCGGAACATCATGTGAACCGAGATAGTTAGGGCTAAGGGGGTCGATTTTTGGTTGGCCATCGGGAATATCGTCTCCGGCCATGACGGTGAAGTTGATGATTTTCGTGGTGGAATTTTTAGGTTATAGTTGAGAAGGAAACCCCTGATACCATGTTAAGGAGATATAAGGGGAATAGTTGATTGTATTTGGTTTACCATAATGTGGCTTATATAGGTTACAATAGCAATAGTATCGTGTAAACAAGGAGATAAGTATGCTAGCAAGTAGAATACTAATAGGAATACAATTACTTAATAATAGCAACTAGATAGATAGGATAATATCTATCCCAATAAGGTAAGTGGATGAACCATAAGCTACCGTAGTAGCAGTGTAACACCGAAACGGATACAGATACAAAAGGGACAAGTGACACGGGTACATTAATTAAAAAGAGTATTCGTGCTATCTTGAAGCTAGCAGTCTGGAAACTTGAATTATAGGGTAAGTAGAACAAGTTTTAAGCATGAGATCTGGAAACTTGAATTATAGGGTAAGTAGAACAAGTTTTAAGCATGAGAGCGATAATTAGTTCACTTGGTGATAGTGTTAGAGAATGTCGAGCAATATATTACCGTAAATAATATTACAGTATAAATATTATAATTTAAAGACGTAAATTAAATAATAATAATAACATAAAAGAGAGTAGAGTAGAAAGAAGTAGCATGGGTCGAATCGCGTTACGCGCTTTCCTAAGAGAGATAACGTCTCCACTGCACTTGTTACCTAATAGTGTGTTCCTCTCCTAAGATACGACAACCCGTCGAACTCCTTCGGTAGCAGCAAAAGGAGTCCCCGAACCGATGACCACCCGATGCTCAAAAATAATAATTATAAAGTAGTGTGAAATAACTTTGGGAAATATAATTTATCAATATAAAGTAAGTGGCTAAAAATGTCGAGGAACATAATAGCGTTAAAAGCTTTTTATAGGAGTAGCTTAAAAATCCCATACCACCATATTTTAATACCCAACTCATATATAAGAAGTACACTCTTAAAACCTAGGTAGCACGAAAACGGATACGGGCACGGACACGGACACGACACGGACACGTGATACGGATTCTCGTGAAATTTAGAACACGGGACACGTCATTTAAATTTAATAAAATATATATTTTATAGTTATAAATAACGTACGATTTTATTTTTATATTGGTATTTGATATTAAATGTAAATAATTGAAGGTAAAATTTGACTTTAACTATAACTAGTTTTAGCCCCGTGCAAAATTGCACGGGGATGTTTTATGAAAAATAGTAAAGATATTATTAATAAAATATACATGATAAAATTGGGTGAAATTTATGAAATTAGCCAAATATATTTTACAAACAATAATTCTCGTGTAATGCGCTTTGACACTAAATTAGCAGTTTATGAAATTAGCCAAATATATTTTCTATGAGTTAATTTCCACGTTTTTTCGTTGTTTTGAGTCATTTTTTTCCGATATTAGTAGTTTAAATAATACCGATGTATAATTTAAGTATAAAAAATATATTATATTTTTAGGCACATACTTTTGTAATTTTTTTGTCGTTTCAAGTCATTAAATAATTAATTACATTGTTGTATTTTTGGACACATCAATGTAATTTAATATATATATATATATAGAGAGGCAAGTTATAATGAGTCCACCTTCAAAATTGAGTCCATGAGTCCTCATCTTGCCCTTTGGATGAAAGAGATGGAGGGACAAGATTAGAAAAAGATGGAAGGCTAAGATTAAAAGAAAAATAAATGGACAAGATTAGAACAAAATGAAGGGACAAGATTAGAACCAAATGAGTGAGTTTTAATGACTTTCACCTACATTACGAGTACATAATGATGTAACTTTAGTCATTAAAAGTGTAACTTCAACCATTATTTATGTAACTTCAAAATAAAATGTGATTTCGAGTATATAAATTTGAATTTATGTAACTTTAAGATAAGTTTATGTGATTTTTACCTTTTTATGAGGTTAACTTTAGTCATTAAAAGTGTAACTTCAACCATTATTTGTGTAACTTTAAATTAAAATGTGATTTCGAGTATATAAATTTGAATTTATGTAACTTTAAGATAAGTTTATGTAATTTTTGCTTTTTTATGAGGCTAACTTTAGTCATTAAGAGTGTAACTTCAACCATTATTTTTGTAACTTTAAACTTTATTAGTGAAACTTCATTTATTAACTGTGTAACTTTAGTCAATTATAGTGTAACTCATGTTTAGGTAACTTTAGTCTTTTCTAGTGTAACTTCAGTCCATACTAATGTAACTATAGTCATTAATTAAGTAACTTCAGTCCTTAATAAGATAACTTTAGTCCAATGCAACTTTAGTCCATAATTGTGAAATTTTAGTACATACTAATGAAACTTTAGTCCATAATTGTGAAACTTTAGTACATACTAGTGAAACTTTAGTACATAATAGTGAAACTTTAGTACATAATAGTGAAACATACTAGTGAAACTTTAGTATGTACTAGTGAAACTTTAGTTTGTACTAGTGAAACTTTAGTTTGTACTAGTGAAACTTTAGTACATAATTGTGAAACTTTAGTACATTTTAGTACATACTAGTGAAACTTTAGTACATACTAGTGAAACTTTAGTACATACTAATGAAACTTTAGTACATACTAGTGAAACTTTAGTGAATCGAAAAAAAAAATATACAAAAAAATGAGACCTTACATAAAAATAGTGAATCGAAAAAAAAGGTGGTGGAAGTTTTTTTTTTCAGATCTAAAATGGTAGTGCTTGTTTTTATTTCACCTTTTTTTTCAGATCTAAAAAATGAGACTAAAATTGTGACGGTACAAATTTGAAAAAAAAAAAAAGATGGTGGTTGTTCTCTATCTATGTAACTTTAGTTATAAACCTATTAAATAATGTAACTTTAGTCAATAATTTTGTAACTTTAAGTCGGAATGGTGTAACTTTAGTTTAGATCTACAGGAAAATCAACCAACCACCAACAAAAAAAAGAGAACAAAAAAAATAAAAAAAACGAGATATGTAATCAAAAATAGAAATTTATCAGAAGTTCATAAAATGAAAAACGAGATTAAAGAAAAATGTGAATATGAAAATAAACAACTAGATCTAGAACCAAAAAATATTATAAATGAAAAAATGAGATCTAAAAGAAAAATAAGAAACATAACAAATTTGAAAAATAAAAAACGAGAGGACATAAACGAGAGGAAATAACAAATCAGAAAAAAAAAAAAAAAAAAAAAAAAAAAAAAAAGAGAGAGAGAAGAGAGGAGGCGGACGGAGGTCGTCATCCCCAACGCGCCACCACCCCACGCGCTTCCCCTCCACCAACCAACACTATTAAGACCCAAATATTTCAAATCTGAAAAAAAAAAATGAGAAAAGTTGAAAGTTGGAGAGGTAGAGGACGGCGGGGGAAGAGGGGAAGACAGGGAGGAGGAGGCGGAGGACGGTCAGGCAAGGCGGCTGGACGGGGGAAGGAAATGACGGTGGATGTGGCGGTGAAGGTGACGGCGTGAGGTGGTCGAACGAAAGTGTAGGTGACGGTGGTGGAGGAACGACGGTGCAGGAGGCGGTGAAAGGGGGAAATGTCGCGGGGTGGCAGGTGGTGGTAGGAGTGAGGAGGTCGTCGGTGCTTTGACGGAAGAAGGTGGTGGAGGAGTGTGGGTGGTGGCCGGTGGAGGTAGGTGAGGGAGTATTTTTTTGGGTTTTTTTAGAGAGATAAGGGAGGTAGAGAGAGAGTGAAGTATGTGTAAATGAAAGAAATGAAGTGGGTGGAAGGTATTTGTACTAGGGTTTGAGGAAATTAGATTGTGTGTGTCTCACAATCTTGGCCTTTCATTTTGATTTAATCCTAGCCTTTCATCATCTTGATCCAAAGGCTTGGATTAGGACTCAAGGACTCAAAAGAAAGGGATAGACTCATTTGAACCTACCTCTATATATATATATATATATATATATATTATATATATATATATATATATATATATAGAATTAGGATCATGTGAGTCCACCCTATCTTTGTGAGTCCGTGAGTCCTAATCTCAACCATCAGATCAAGAAGATCTAATGGATGAGATTACACTACTGATAGTAAGGGTATTTCTGTAATTTTGCGCCTTCCTATATAAGTCTTATTTTACCCCTAAACTTCATTCCAATTCATTAACATTCTCTCTCTAACTTTCCTGACCTAAATTTTCTCTCTATTTTTATTGTAATCTCCCTCTCCTCCTGTGTCTTTGTGGATCTCAATTATTTTTTTCCCTCAACTTTTAATAATTTATTTGTTCATCTTCTTCATTATTTGCAATGTCAGGTATTTCGATTAATTTTTCATACTCTCTGTATTTTTGTTCTTTTCCTTTTAATTTGATTATCTCTATTAGTATGATTGATTATCTCTATTAGTATGATTGATTATCTCTATTAACTTTTGATTTGATCATCGTTATTGTTATTTTCGTTTTATTTCTTAGATTTGTGTTATGATTTATGATTCATCTCCTTTTATGTATTTTCATATTTCATGTATTTTTCAACTTTTATCATCTCGTTTTGTTATATATCGCATGATTTCTAGATCACTTTTATTTTTATTTTACGTTTTTTTATTGTTTTCATTGATGTAATTCTTCTATATGTGTTATTTCGTTATTTTTTGTTAAGCTTAAGTACTTACCAATATCTTTATGTCATCTCTTTGTTGTTTTTCCTTTTCTGAATACCTAATATTGTTTACCTCTAATTAATGTAAATTAATATCACGTGTTATTCTTAAAAGTATCACATATTTAGCATGCTTTTGTTCAGATTTGTGCTTTACTCGAGTTTTAATTAGGTTTTGTAAATATATGTTGTTGTTTACCTAATTAATGTAAATTAGTATCACACGTTATTCTTAACAATATCACGTGTTGTGCATAATAATATCATAGTCTGAAATATACTGTATACAATACATAGTATAAATAATTTAATTTAATTAATATCACATGTTATAGTAAATAGTATCACATGTTACACTTAACAATATCACAGTCTAAACTACATTGTAATTCATTATACTTTTTCTTGCTAGAACGTATTGGATTAACATTTGTTGTAGATAATACTTTTGTTACACCTGTTTCTACTCCAGAATGCATACAACCTCATGATGTTATACTCAAAAGTTTCTTGATAAACATAATAACTCTGGTCCAAACCCTCCTTCTTAGTTGTGAACTCTTTTACTTTCTTGGTCAAATGAGTCCTCTACTCATTTATGTTTCCCATTTTTATATTTTTATATTTCATTTTGTCACAAAGATGGTTATTAAATGATGTTTTATTTTATTTTGTGCAGATTTCTTCGCTTGATGAGAATGATTAAGACTTTTGGGTATGCATGCTGAAGAGTGTTATAATACAACATCAATGAGCAAATGAAGTTTTTTTTGTAGCCATATAGTACAACATCAATGAGCAAATGAACTTTGTTTTGTAGTCAATTTTCTTATAAAGACTATCTTTATTCTTAGATATCTTTCAAAGTGGTTACAGCTCTGTATTCTTTTTCAATATTTGGTTTGCACTTTGTTACTCCTAGATATCAGATTTTATTGTCTTTTCTAGGACTCATTTGCAAAACATGAGTAACAACTTTATCAATGGAACTTGTTTTTTTTTAATAGAACGATGTTACTCTTATAATTTTGATAAAGTAGTACGCCTTTTTAGACAAAAAAATTGAAGTAACTCACTAACAATATCATATTTGCATCATGATTTTCCCTTTTTATTATTTTTTATAACAGTTTTTAAATAAACAATATGTAGCGTCATAATATCACGAGATATTGAAAACAATATCACACGTTATAAGAAACAATATCGCATGATGTGGTTAACAATATCACACAATTGGAGTTAACAATATCCCCTTTTTGCAGATTTCTTCGCTTGCTAAGGTTGGATGAGCTAGAGTTTATGTGCATGCTGAAGAAGTCTATAGTACATCATCAACTGAGCAAACCTTATATTTTTAGTCGTTTCTCTTATAAAGACAAATTTTATTCTTAATATCGTTCCAAGTTGTAACAATTTTGTATTCTTTCTTTATTTTTTGTTAGCACTATGTTACTCTTATAATTTTGAGAAATTTTTACAGCTTGTTAGAACAATATCAGAGTTTTATCAAGATTTCCCAATTGTACTATGTTTATCACACTTTTTTAATAAACTATATATCTTTATAAGTTTCACAGTTTATTAGAAACAATGTCACAAGTAATTAGAAACAATATCACATGATTTGCTTAACAATATCATAAGCTGGGGTTAACAATATCAGTCTCTGATAATGAAGTCTGACAACTATTACCAAAAGATATCACACTTCACCCAAAACAATATCACATTTATAAAGATTCGTTTCAGTCATTCTACTTCCGTGATATTAAGAAATAATATCACAACTATTACCAAAGAATATCAGACTTTACTCGAAACAATATCACAGATAAACATATTGTTTACACCCTTCCAATTTTTGTGATATTAAGAAATAATATCACAACCATTACCAAAAAATATCACACATCACCCAATACAATATTACAGTTAAAAAAATTGTTTCACGCTTCCAATTTTATAATATTAAGAAACAATATCACTAAATACAAGAAACAATATCATTACTGATCTTACAAAATATCACAACATACCGGCTAAAATACTAGTTCATAACAACAACTACTTACATTAGATTTTTATCCTATCAACAATACATCAACCGTGCAAGATCGTCTAGTTCTACCTCTATCCCTACCACTTGCACTTTTAATTGAAGTTTTCTATCAACATAATCCTAGGAGTCATTTTGTTTGCTTCCACTAGCTCTTGAACAATATCCTCCTTCTCCTTTTTTGGAACATTTACTTTCTTTACCTTCTTCTGAACATTATCATCTCTCCCTTTTGTCGGAACTTCCATTTCCTCCTTGTTTAATGTGAACTCTTAGAAATTTCTCCATCAAATGAGTTGCCCACATCCTACAAACATCAAAATTATACATTACATGTTACAAAAGCAAAATAGTCAAGGCGAGAAGTCTTTCCAATTCAGTCAGGTAGTTACTCCTACATATAAAAATTGAAGCACTAAACGTAAGAAGACAATTAGTCCTTAGCTTGTATCTTGTCACTTTAGTAGTATAAGAATGCAAACATGAAGTCTGAAAATACAATATCAGTTGTAGAGTAGGGTTTTAAAGTTTCACATTACATGATACCACCTCTTTTTTTTTTTATTGTAGTTAATGTGCTAAATACAATTATTAAACCACCACTTCTCATCAAATTCAATATCACATTATAAAAACACTAGTATCACAAGGTTTTTCATTATCATAGCAAACAATATCAATCTTCAGATTTAATTTACATTACTCATTAAGGGAACTCTAACTATCAATTTATCAACTAAATTGTCAAAACAAATTAAATCTCGTATTATGAAACCCTAATTTTTGAGAATTAAACAAAATTAAACCACAGATTTTGCAATTAAACAATAAAACATCTAATAAACAACTACATAATACAACTAATGATACATAATAAGTTCGATACGCTGGTATAATCACCAAAAAACGTTCAAAATCATCTATAACTAAGAAATCTAGAAATTTAAGGCAATAATATGAATGTATCACAAATCAGTCGACAATTAGTTTGATCTATGTGATTTTATCTTTTTGTATTAATCTAATTCAACACAGAAGCGAGTATTTCGAACAAAATCAACTTACATAATCAATTTAATAGGCTATAAGTTATACAGAATTGCAAAAATTAAAAAAAATAAAGGAAAAACAAATTTACCTGTATGATTTTGCAGAGATATCTAGTGAGATTCATCAATGGAGTGAACGAACTAATCTAGAAAGTTGAAATCCGTTGAAAGTACACTCGTTTTTGCAGATTTTTACCAAGAAGTTAAAGAAGATGTTGTGAGATTTGTGTGGTACTTCTTCAGGTATTCTTTTGGTAATTTTTTTAGAGAGAGAAAAATTAAGGCTGGTTTGTGTGAATTAAGTGACTTTTGTATGACTTTATTTGTTACATACGTGGCTCAATCTCAGCGACCCATTTGATTTTAGATCGGACGTCTATAATTAGGACTCACGGACTCAAATATATGACTGGACTCACCGGATCTTGCCTCTATATATATATATATATATATATATATATATATATATAACTTAATTATTATAAAGTTGGAAAATTTGTGTGTCAATAATGTTATCATAGTCTTCAAACGCACATGAATGAATTAAAATTGGAACTGTGTTGAAAGAAGTTCACATTACTTTGTACAAACTACTGACAAAATTTTTATGTATTCTGTTTAATATAATTATGTTAACATAATGATTTTTTTCTTGGTTCAATATGTTTTAATTTTTTTAAAAAAAATTAGCGTAAAATCGTCTCGATAAATTATTATCGATGTCTTGAAATGTAGAAAAATTGCAGTATAATAATAACTTGATTTCCATCAATTAAAAAAATGTAAATAAAGGATACGGAAAATTCATGTGGTACTCTTAAACTTTGTCATTTTGCACATGGTACCCAATATTTTAAGTTTGTGCACATGTCACCCTTCACGTTTTATTTTTATGCACAACATGTCATTTTCGTCGCTTTAAAAAACTTCAATTTAGCAAACCCTTGCACCGAAATTCGGATTTGGCCAATTTTTTGTCCTACAAACATTTTCTTGTAAAAATCTAGAATTTGAGTAAAAAAAATGTCAACTGACGTTTTCTATGGTTTTTTTCTCACGAAAACCAAAAATCGTCTTTAATTTCGATCTTATATTTCTGAATGACCACTTTTTGTTTGATCAAATTATAGATCTCGAAAAGTTAATCAATATTAAATTTTTGTTTGGCAAATTCCGATTTCTGGTCTACGTTTTATGCTCATTTGAAGATTTTAAAAACGATATAAAATAAGCACGTCATACTCGAAAATCAAATCTCAAGTTTACTATGTGCAAAATGACAAAGTTTAGGGGTACCACGTGAATTTTCCGTAAAAGATATTCGTATGCATCGTAATTCCTGATGACGGAGTAATACATTGATTTACGATTAATTTAAATTTGACTTCACCAATAAATACTGTTTAATAGTGGTGCGGTATATATGGGAAAAGATAAAAAAAAAACTAAACTGATGACGTGACTTAATGAGGAGGCTTGAAATGTTTGGGTTTTAAATACAGTAGGATTTATTCTCATTTCCTACCCAACTTATCTTCTAATCAATCTTTTTTAGTCTTTCAACCTCTCATTCCTTATTTATAGGTGTCCGTGTGTCTGTGTGTCGGACACGGTGTCCGACACGGAACGGCTAGTTAGGAGGAGTGTCCGTGCTACCTAGCTTAAAACTCATAGGATGTGCATCAAAAACATTAAATTGGTGATCCTCAAATACCATAGTATGTAACGTTGCACATGAACATTTTTAAAAGCAATATTATGATCATCACTCTCAACACTAGGGATGGCAGTGGGTCCAAGACCCGACCCAAACCCGTCGGGTCGGGCCCTAATGGGTCGGGTATGGGTCTTAATTTTCAAGACCCGAACGGGTAAGGGTCGGGTATGGGTCTTGGATAATATTTTCGGGTCCGGGTTTGTTTTATAGGACCCGAACCTGATAAGTGTTAACTTGTATGATTTTATCCCCTCATTTTAGCTCGATTTGATATGGTTTATCCACTTTAAGAAGTGGTTTTATGAGCTAATCTCTCCTTTGCAGTATTTCTCGTGCTTTAATGTCATTTGTAGGAATTGAGTCGTTTCTACTTCAAATCCCGTCATTTGAAGGAAATATGAGCAAGGAGAAGCTAAGAAGGACAATTACGTGAGGTTAAGATGGCATGATATAAAGATCTAGAAGTTCCGAGTCAAAGGGAACAAGTTTCAAGTCATTCCGAGCTCATATGCACAAGTTGCGACGGTTTTGCTATTCGTCGACGAAAGTCGTCTCAAACCTCATGCTCCGACCCTTAACCCTTGGGGACATGATCAAGCTCAAATAGGGGAGGAAATGAGGCCCAAGAGGTGTTAGTTACGTCCCCGTTCGAATCTAAAGTCAATGGAGTCAAGGTAGATCAAGTCACGTACCAAGGGAAGATCAAACGAAAGTCAAAGTTCTGAACAGACCAAAACCCCGATCGGGGTTCCAAAAACCCGATCGGGTTTATTAGGTTCTACGCATAGTTGCTTCGTCTTCCTAATTTTTGTCCTATATGTTGAATGTTTAGCCCCTTGCCCACGAAACCTAAGCCTATATAAAGGATGTCCAGCCACAACTCTACACACAACCCTAGATTAGAATTAGAAAACCCTAGCCTCCATTTTACATTTTTAGCGTCTTTAGTTTAGTTTTTTCTTTCTTTCTCCATTTTGTAGTTTTAGTTTTAGATCTAGTTTTCTCTAGTCTAGTTTAGTTCTAAGTTTCCATCAATTGTAATTGTTCTACTTGTAATTGGAATTCTAGTTTCCGGGTTTGCATTTTCCTATTCAAGTTCCTATTCCATTTCAATCTTTGCTCATCCTTTCCGGTAATCCTTATTCTTGTTTTTACATTATAGTTTCATTTTATTTTAGTATTTCCTTTATCATGTTTACCATTCTTAGTTTTATAATCTTAGTTTCCCTTTCATTGTTAATCATGCATAAGTAATCTTTGTTCTAGGGGAAGGGATAACATGTCTAATTAATTTATAAGTATAAATTGATTCCGGGTAGAATTGTTTTAGTTGTCTCTATTTCTTGTTTGATTCTCATGATAAACTTTGATTTAAGGCCTTAATCAATTGTTTATACTTCTCAATTTCCGTCTCAAGGGCGAGAGACGAGATGAAAATTAAAGGACTGGCAAGAATAATTTAATGACCTAGCAAGGCTGAAAAGACGTTAGGACCCGTTAAAAAGTCGGTATGAATCCGAAAGGAATATACCATTTAAAGACTTGTACAACTATGATTTTTCTAAACCCGTAACCAACTTTGCTTTTAAATTGATTAGCATGTGAACCCCGATCCCTAGATCCTTTTCTTTATTGTATTGTTATCATTTTTATTATAGCATTTATTAATTAGTGACAAACATTTGCCAATCGTACAAGATAGAGTTCTAACCATAACTATTCACAAGTATCTCCCGTCTCCTCGAGATCGACCCCTTACTTCCCTAATTACATTAATTTGTTGTTAGCCTAGTTTGGGTAATTTATCTTTGATTAGGGTATGCGACAACCTTGTCAGGACCCGACCCGTAGACCCGTATAATTTTTAAAAAAAAATCTAAATCTATCAAACAAACGCAGCCAGTAGCCACACAATTCACAATTCACAAATACACAAACACAACTACACAACTAACACAAGTCCACTCTCACAACTCTAACCCTAAATCCCCAACTACTCACATACCTCTAATCTAACCTGACGACGGCCGCCGCCGACGGACGACAGACGATGGACAACGACGCAAAAGTAGCAGCAACAGCAGCAAGCTCGTCGATAGGTAAATCTCTCATTTTTTACGGTTTTTGTTTCTTTTTTTAATCCTTCAATTACTTTGATACTTTCTACTTAATGACTCTAAACTGATTTGTTGTTCGTCGACGGGTTTGTTTCTCATTTTTTGCTATGATTTCATCAACTCTAAACTTTCGTTGTGTTTGATATTTGTAAGAAACTAAGGATTCTGTGAAGACTTTGTATTTCATTTGCGTTTTTGTAAACAATTTGAATGACTCTTTTGGACTTATGGTGTAATTTGAATGGCTATTGCCTACTGTAAGCGTGGAGTTTAAATTGTCAAAAAAACAAAATTACAAGTGCTACTGTAAGTGTGGTAACTGGTAAGGAGTTCAAATTGTCAATTTCACAAGTGCTTTCTCAACTAGACCCGCGGGTAGACCCTACCCGCACCCGCACCCGTTGGGTGTGGGTATGAGTCCAATTATTTTGGACCCTTTAGGGTACGGGTCGGGTATGGGTCCAAGGTACGGGACACGGGTCCGGGTCCTACTGGACCCGACCCGGACCCGACCTGTTGCCATCCCTACTCAACACATATTAACAATGGTTATGGTGTTAATGCCCACTAACCCACCAAAATAAATAGCACTATCATCTTATTAAATACCATTGACCAAGTTTAAAACACTTGTGTAACTCATGAAAATAATGGGAGATGACACAAAGAATATTAATTAAGTGAGATATACGATGTATAATGAGAAAAGAATAAACATATATGTGGCATCTTTTTATTTTAGCAACTAAATATGGTAATCCTCTTATAAGTTGCATTTGGGATGATTTCATACGAAAAAAATAATACGAGATTTTCAAAAACTTTAAAAAAATAAAAAAATAAAACTAAAAAGCGTAAAAATAAAAAAATAAAAATGACTACACAGTCTGATATGGATAGGACTTAGGAGATAATCTCACATTATGTTGATAGGAGATCGTCTCACATTATGTCGATAGGAGATCGTCTCACATTATATCGTGAAAAGATTGTCTCACATTATATTGATAGGAGAACATATCTCTTTGTACAAATATGAGACAAAAGTAATAATAGCAACAGAAAAAATTGAAATATAGATGGGAGAATTTATAAGAAATGGATCAAATGTACGTGTTTGAGTTGTAATACACGCAAAGATTGAAAAATTTGAAAGCATCAAACAAAGCTTAACTAATCAATGCTTGTTGATCCAATAGCAAGATATTAGCCTATTTAATGCGTGTTGATCCCATAGCAATTAAGCATATTGCTTGTTACGTGAGAAAAAATTGAGGTATTTAAAATACGTAAGATTATAAATGGAATAATTACCACTCAATAGGTTGAGTTACATGCTGATAACGTGTCATAAATTAGTAAGAAGAGAGTGAATTTCTTATTCAATATGTGTCATGAACAAATGAGATGGTCTCCACATATATAGGACTTTGATACAATGACATCTAAATTATAGGAGGAATAGAAAGATTTGCCCTAATATCTTTCTTATACTTACTACATTTACAACATACGATTATTATTTTGTAAACATAAAAACCAATTCTTAATCTTAAATAAAAGCGTTGACTGATAGCTTCAAAATTTCACAGCATAATTGGCACTTGATCTGCTGGCGGTAAATGTTGTCAAGTTGAATATTATTATGAACAATACGGTGATTGGATATGTACAAAAGCGCCCGTGGCCTAATGGATAAGGCGTTTGACTTCTAATCAAACGATTGTGGGTTCGAATCCCACCGGGCGTGTTTTACTTTTTCATTATTTACCATTTTTAGAGGTACGGTAAAACATTATCAACAAATAACTACTGTTGTCGATTGTTGTCAAGTAACTAATTATTCCCATATCAAATTCGATAATTTGAAGAACAATATGTTTGTCATCCAAAATTTAAAACAATATAAACTATTTAAAAGTTGCTTTGATATATACCGAACAAAAATGTGTGAAAACGTTTACCAATTTTCGAGTACTCGTAACTTGATGCTCAGATGTCCTAAGTGGCCAATTTTTTTTTTCAATCTACTTCGACCGGGGTTCATCTTTACACAATACTTTGATCTAAGGTGACATCTAAAATTGCTAAAAAAACTGAACTATGACTCGGTTTTTTACATATTTCGACTTAAACGTCAATTTGAGAGCTAAAGTCCTGTAACATCTGCATCTGCATCTGCTAACACTGTAAAACAAGAACAAACATAAAACTTGAAAGAGTGTGCTATTGCTTCTCAACCAAAAGACATTCAATCTCTTTTTTCCTCAACATAAGTAGCTTCCTTTCATTTTCAAGCCTTTTCTTCTCATTATCAATCTTGATCTTTTCCATTTCCCTCTCTTTTTTACTACTAAATTTCATCCACTTTAACCTCTCCTTCTCCAACTCCAATGCTTGACATTGAATTTTAACCCCATTTTCTTCCAATTTAACCATTTGTATCATCACCCATTGTTTCTTCTCCCATAAACTCTTGCTCCCATCTTCAAGCATTCCCTTCACTAATCCACTCCACTGATTCAACTCGTTCAATCCGTTGAGCGACTCCGTCCCCATTGTCCTAGCCTTCTTCCTACCATTCATATCCTCATGGTCCTCCACCACCTCATCATCATCATCATCCTCGTCCTCGCTATCGTCCCCGTTATTACTATCTTCACCATCCCAATTATGTTGGGGTGGTGGAGTGGTGGTGGCGGCCCCACCAATGGAATGAGCATTATTCCCACAACTATTATGATAAGCACACATTTCCCTGAAAAACAAGTGCTTAGAATTCAACAATTTCCTAACTTCTTCCTTCAAATTAGGTGCAATATCCATACTCTCTAGCAAACTTTGATTTTCCACAACATTACAAGCAATTCCTTTACCCAAAATATCATTCACCCTTTTATACCTCTTATTCAAATCATTAAATTTATCCTCACATTGCTGAGGAGACACACAAAACCCTTTCTCCATCATTGCCATCGAAACCGATTTCCATTTCCCCTTCTTCTGCAAAGCCCCACCACCACTGCCACTGCCACAACCACCGCCACAACCGGGTTTCTTCTTCTCGGACCCTAATTCGGATCCTCCCGCGTCATCCCCAATATAATAAACTGCCATGATAAGCAATGTGACCATGTCATCAGTCCATTTGACCCTGTGCCATTGAGACACATTGCTTCCACTTTTTCTCTTTAAATCATTTGACCCGTTTTCATGCGAGCAATCCGGATCATCTTCATCATTCTTTGAAAATTGATTCAATTGAATATTGGATTTTTGAGTTGGACTTGGGCTTGGATTGTTGTTATCATTATTGTTGTTGTTGTTGTAAATTGGTTGTTTGATTGATAGTTGAGTTTGTTGTTGATCAATTTGATATTTCTGTTGTTTTTGAGGAATGCCCATGAATTGAGGATGTTTAGGGAGATTATGTTGGGGGTTTTGAGCTTGTAAAGAAACCATCCCTCTTCCTATATTAGTGTTTGTGTACATTCTTGTTGTCAATCCATTTCCTTCCATTTTCATCACTTCTAATTCCTACACCTACATTTACAAAAAAATATAACTTGATTAAAAAAATGTCCAATTTTTAATTATTGTTTAAATAGAGGTTGGTCTTCCAATATCTCAAAACTATATTATTGAGAGATAATTTTACAGTTTACAGTAACAATGGTAGCTAAAGAAACAAAAAGACTCTGAAAAAATGTACAAAATGAAATATACACAAATTCTCGTTAAAAACAGACACTATCGTTCATAAGCTGAAGTCGGGTCGAATAGCATGAGCATGGCAAAAAGAAAGTTCCTAGATACTAGCAAATTATCTCTGCTATCTAATCATGTGGGGTAGTATTTAACACAAATTCTCATCGTAGACATACACAATTAGACACAATCAATAGCAACACAAATTCTCATTGTAGACGGGCATATCCGTCTTCAATTTGGATCCCTCTCACAATCCCACTTGCATTTTTGTGAAAGTGATCCGACCCATCTACAATTGTAGAGGCATATGCCCGTCTACTATGATACCAACGAAATTCACATGAGTTACGTAAACAAAACTCGTATGATTTAAAGAAAAACCATTCTGATTAATCTTTTGGCCTACAGAGAAGAAGAACAAAAAAAAAAAGTAATCCGTAATACGCACATGTTATTAAAATCAACTAAAATACATGAATCTTTGAAAGAATAAGAAATGAGTTGCAGCTTGCATCTTGTAAAGTAGAATTAAAAACAAGTACATACACATTGTTTTTTGTTTTGCTTAATATAAAAGGAAAACTGAAAGATATAATGTACTTACCACTGAAAAATACAGAAAAGAAAGAGCAAGAACAAATGAGGTAGGAGTAGTAGTACACCCAGGAAATTGTTTTAGATGACTGTTAATGAACAAGTAAATAATGGCGGTTATGTATATGAATGTGATGGTTTTGGTTTTGTACTACCATGCCATCAACTTGATTTATTTCTGTATTTTAATATCATGGGTATTGGGTAGTATTCGGAAAACTACCCATGGTATTTCGATTTCTGGTTTTCATATTTCCGTGGGACAATCCACAGGTTTCTTGTAGATTTGCTCCCCACTCTATTTCCCTCTTTGTCAACAATTGCCGATTCACATATTGTAGAATATAAGAATAGAATAACTAGTTTTAAACCGTCACAAGCTTGCGACGTGTCAAATCCCCCTCATAAAAAGCAAGTGGGGCTCCATTTGCACCCCACTTGCCTCCCCCCACTTGCTCTTTGTGAGGAGAATTTGACCTATTATGTTATTCCTTTTTTTAGTTTCTGAGTCAATTGTTGTCATTTCTATATTAGGAAGGTTTTTATGAGTAATTTGATCTCCTAATAAGACTATTGTCAATTTGTCATTCACTGAGTATAACCACAAATGATACCCTACTCTTTCCTTGCTCTTTGTGCCAAAATGAAAGGTTAACAAATTGACCGGGACGGAAGGAGTAGAAAACAATCTGTTTTCCGAGAAAATGTACTCAAATCTAGTGTTTTTTTTGTAATTTTTGTATAACAATTTTATTTATAAAAGTTACTCGTTTTTTAGGATGTATTTACTCTGATCATGTTGTCTTTATTATTGCAACGATCTTTTTAGGAATGTTTGTTTGTAATTAATGTAATTAATGAAAAACAAATGAAATTAGAAACCGGTACTGAGTAGTTAAATGAAAGCATTGAACGTAGGTCTTAACATTAAAAAGAAAAAGGGTAAATTGATAACTTATACCAAACATAAATGCATTTTTCAAAACTTATTCTTAAAATCGAACTTTCTTCCAAACTTAATACAATTCTCAAATCGTTTTATCCTTATTAATTAAGAGATCCCCCCCCCCCCCCCCCCCCCTCTCCCCCCTCCAGCACATTAAATCATTAACCCCAAATCCACCACATACCACCTCGTCACCATCGCCAACACCATCACCACAACAACAAACCATCTCCTTTCTCACCAACACCTAGTGTAAGATCGAACTACTCTTCTCTATCAACGCAAGTCTCGACTTATTCTCAATATTCTCCTCAGTTTTCGTTTTTTAGCTTTCCCTTCATTTTTAGGGAACATTTTCGCCACTTCTTGAAAGACGAAATTCTAGGTTTCTTCAATTGTATCTTCAACTGTAATTGTAAATTAAAAAGACCAAGTCTTCGTGATATTTAAAAACACTCAGTAGTTACTACTTTGTATGTCAATACTTCATATGTTACTACTATGTTGCTCAGACTCTTTAATATTACCTGGCGTACATGTGTATGACACTTGACACTCGGACATAGGTATGACACTCGGGACACTTCATTTGAGACCAAAAATATGATTTTTTTCCCTACAAAATAGAAGAAACCGACACTTTGACACACACCCATGTCAAAAACTTCTAATCTCGTCCAAGCAACATATGTAGTGGTGACTACTATCTATATGTATGTGTTAAGACTCCTATAGCCATGTTTAAGTCACTTTTGTGCCATTTATTTGTCTATTTCTATACTTTATAGCTAGATGTCCATACTTCTGCCTTTATTGTGTTTTGATGCATTTGGAGTTGATTGAGTCGATATTGAGCATAGCGGAGTCGGCAAGATGGAGTCCTAAAAGATTGAAACGGAAATCGAGAGGGTTGGAGATAAAGTGAAGAACAAACGAAGAAAATAGTTGTTTTATGAAGGATGATGGATCCAGCAGGTGTCATGCTCGATCGAGTCGGGCTGACGTCATGCTCTATCGAACATACTCACCTTTGCTCGATCGAGCAACATATTAAATGACAGTTTTTGAGTTTCCTAATAACGTTGTTTACTTATATTTATGTTTATTATTAAAAGTTTAACTCGTGTATCTTAATTAGGTTACGCTTTTTATTACTTTAGAACTCCTAAAAAACTTCATACGTCTCCCAAAATAGAGCCCCTTGGCCGAATGCCCACTCGACCGAGTACCAACCACTCGACTGAGTAGTTATACTACTCGATCGAGTGACACCAATATCTGGCTGAGTTCATCCTTAACTCGACTTAGTAATACTTGAGGTATTACAGGAAGAAGGTAGTAGACAAGGGTACTACACCTAGATTTTAGATCCATGCGGATGGGAGTGTTCGTTTTGAGGGGAGATGATGCGTGCTTAGTGATGTTGAGTTGAAGAAAGTGATTATGACAGAGGCTCATTTCTCTCTCTATTCGGCGCATCCGGGTGGTGGTAAATTGTACAAGAACTTGAAGATGACATTTTGGTGGCGCGGGATGAAGTGAGATGTAGCTGATTTTGTGGCTATATGCTTGACTTGCCAGATAGTGAAGGGGGAACATCGGAGGCCACAAGGTAAGACTCAGTCACTTGAGGTTCCAGAGTGGAGGTGGGAGTTAATATCTATGGACGTTATAGTGGGATTGCCGAGGACTTATAGGGGTGACAATATGATTTGAGTGATTGTCGATCGCTTAACCAAGTCATCTCATTTTATTCCTATGAAGGATACTTGGAACATGATCGAATTGGCGACAACCTATAGGAAGAATGTGTGAAGCTTCATGGGGTACCGAAAGACATTGTGTCGGATCGTGGTGCGAGGTCTATTTCTTGATTTTGGCAAAAGTTGCAGGATTTGATGAGGACTACGTTTAAGATGAGCACAACCTTACATCCTGTGACAGATGGGAAGACCAAGAGAATCAGTAAGACCTTGAAGGATATGTTGCGAGCTGTGTCATGGCATTTGGTAGTAATTGGGAAGATAAGCTAGACTTGATCGAGTTTTCTTACAATAACAGTTACCATAGGAGTATTGGGATGACACTATTTGAGGCATTACATGGAAGGATGTGTCGGAGCCTAGTGTGGAAGCTGTGTTTTTAGGACCACAAATGGTACAAGATATGATTGAGATGGTTCGGTTGATTCGACAAAAGATGAAAGCGGCGCAAGATCGACAAAAGAGTTATGGTGATTACATTGTCGGGATATTGAGTTTCAAATGGGTGATAAAGTTCTTTTGAAGGTGTCACCTATGCGAGGTGTGATGGGGTTTGGCAAGAGGGGGAAGTTGAGTCAGAAGTTTATATGCCCTTATGAAATTTTAGATCGTATTGGCGAGGTGGCGTATCGACTAGCCTTACCACCGGCTCTTGATCGCGTTCACAATGTGTTTCATGTACCGCAATTGCGGAAGTATGTTAGTGACCCATCTCATGTGCTAGAGGTTGGGACCATTGAACTAGATAAGACACTCACTTATGTTGAAGTGCCAAATGGGATATTAGATCGAAAGGTACGTAAGACTAAGAATGGCGAGACTATATTACTTAAGGTATTATGGTCTAACAATAATGTGGAGGAGGCCACGTGGGAATCAAAAGAGGCAATGAAGAAACGGTATCTGCATCTCTTTGATCAAGTATGTTTGGTCACGGGGACGTAACCTTATTCTTTTAAGAGGGGTAGGAGATGATTGCATAAGTATTCTTTTGTGGCTTTTAGTTGGTTTTGGTAAGACTTTTGCGTTATTGATCAGTTTAGTCATGTTTTGGTAAAGTGTTGGTTTTGTGTTATGGTAAAGGTTTTGTGTTGTTAGTTGTGCACTATGTTGGGTTGTGAGCTTCGAGGAAGAAGTTCGTTTTAAGGAGGGAAGACTATAATTCTAAGTATTCTTATAGTTGGGTACTCGGTAAAGTGGGTTGTACTCGACCGAGTAGGATGAGAGTGTCTCTTAGGCGGGCTACTGCCTAAGTGGCACTCGACCGAGTGAGCGAAGAACTCGGTCGAGTATTGTGTACTCGGCCGAGTGCCCCGGTCGGGTTCGTATTTTTAAGCTTTTTCATTAAGTTGATTAAGGGGTATACAATCATAAATGACGGTTTCCTTAAACATTTCGCATTTCACTAATGGGCTGTTTGGCAACTGATATTTTATTTTCAACTAAGAATTTGGCCTAAAACCATTGTTTGGGCTAATAGCTAAATTTGGATTTGATTTGGAGGAAATCCAATCAATTTCTAAGCATTAATAAAACCAATCATTCCAAATACACCCCATAACCCCTTGTATTCCCAAATCTCACCCTCTCTCTTTTATACTTGTACAACATCAATTTCAGTATTTCACCCCCAAATATCTAGGGTTTATGCTCGATTTTCATCTCACCAACATCAATTAGAGCAAGTATGTTTCCTTTTCTCTCGATTTTTCAATGGTTTATGCTTTCAATTACTCTCTCCTTTATGTATTGTTCTTCGTTCAATTTTTTTGTCTTATTTTTTCGATTTTTTCGTCTGATTAATTTATGTATTGTTGTTCGTTTGATTTTTTTCGAGTTTTGATGATCGTATCTTAATGAGATGAACTTTTTATCATTTGAACTTTTTAAATTTTTTATTTTTTATTTTGATATCTAGTGAATCAAATTATTTATCGCTGACCTTTTTATCGTTTGATTTGTTTGTTGATGAGTTGATATTCGGTTTTGTGTGATGATATTGCTGAACTTTTTATCGATGATTTTTGTGTGCTGATGTTTTGATATTCACACGGGTAGAATAATTGTTTATTACTGTGTATGTGGATACTCCTCTTTGTACTGCGTATGTGTATACTCCATCCGCTTTTCTCATATTCCGTAACTAAGTTGATATTCGGTTTTGTGTGTATGTGTATACTCCATCCGCTCGTTTACTTACCTACGATGAATCCCAACATAATCTAATTAATTGTCTTGTTTAATTAACCTTTTTGGTAGATTACTTTGGTTTGAATTATTAATGTTACCAAATTGTTTCACCTATCCAATGAGATTAATAAGTCCTTCTCATCAAGTAGTTGTTATAAATTCAGTATAATTTTCAGACTTGCGGGTATAAAGTAAAATGGCTGCTGAGAATAATGAACGGGAATCACTTAAACGTGTAAGAATAGAAGAAGAAGAAGATGGTGATATGGAGCTTTTTACGCTTGTTGTGGGTTCTGTTGTTGTTATAGTAGGGGCGTTGAATTACAAAAGGTATAAGGTTAGGGATTTGGTTTGGAACGAACACGAACGTTTACAAAAAAAAAGCAATGTGGTTAGATACATTAAGAAACAATAGGAAATGTCAAGAGCAATTGCGTTTCGATAGACGTTGTTTTAAGAAATTATGTAGGATTCTGAGATCAAAGGGTGGGTTAGTGACCTCTAGAAACGTGACTAATGAAGAAGTTGTCGCATTTTTTCCCCTTGCTCACAATTTGAAAAATTGAACTATTCAAGCTCTTTTTGCTCGATCAGGAGAAACAATGAGTCGCCAGTTTCACACGGTGCTCCGAGCAGTTTTAAAAATTGGAAAACACTCAAGTCATAATCATAAACGCTTGTGCCATTCTACACAACTTCTTAAGATTCGAAAAAATGGATGAAACGACTCTAATGAATGAGGTAGAACAAGATTTACAAAATGACGAGTTAGAAAATAGAGAGGATGGTGGAGAAGATTATGTAGTAAGTGTTAGACAAATAGAAGAGTGGAATAAGTTTCGAGACAATCTTGCACAGAAAATGTGGACTGATTATCGAGCAAGAAGGGGTATTTGACTATCCTTAACCATCAACATTTCAGGTACAGGACATAGTGTTGTATATCTCTACATATATATGAATTTACTAAAACTATGTGCTTCTGCAATTTTCATATCTTATATTTAATCATGGTGATGTTTGGTTTATAATACTTTGTATTTACCTATTGTTAGTGGTTGAATATATTCTATATGACAAAGATTACGATGATGTGTTAAGAAATATTTGCTTATAGACTTCGTTCAAGCATATGATATTCTGACTCATTTTTTTATAGGTGATGGCTGAAAAAAGAAAGCAGTTTTTGGTTCCTACACAACCAAAGAAGAGAGGATATTTTAATTGGAATAGCCCAATGGATGCTATTTAATCTCAGTGTTGTATAATCAAGTAAGTCAAGGAAACAAGGGAGATGGTGAGTGGAAGCCTCAAGCCTACCAAACGGTGGTAGACGAGGTAAGAAGCAAGTTAAAAGTATCCGTTACTACTGAAAATGTGAGGAATCGTGTCAAGATTTGGAGGAAACACTACGGAATAATCATGGGGATAAGAACGCAAACAAAATTCAAGTGGGATGAGGAGAGGAAGATGGTGTTATTTAGTACCACTTGAAGAGACGACCGAATGGAAGACATATGCGCAGGTAATTCGCCTGCCTTTTATTTAGTATTGTTGTTTTTGTTTTTTTACTGCTAGAGTTAAGAAGTGCAGTTATCAGAATTAATGGTCCAGATATTTTACGGACATAACCAGAGTGCACAGCTGCACTTAGCTAACTTTTGATGTTTAGTTCAAAGGTAAAGTGATCATGTGAAGTACTGGGAATGTGCTTAGTTCTGAGAGTGAGGTGGTGTTTCTGTATTTTCCAAAATGCAGAAAATTTGTATGAGAATTATATGTTTATGTACTTGCCATTAATCATAGTTCTGGGAATGTTCTGGGAATGTTCTGGGATCTATGTAGTTTGGCTTGCCATTTTATATGTATACTCCATGTACTGTGTATATGTGTACTCCCTGTACTGCTATCTTTTTTTCATTACTAAACATGTCTTTGTGTCTTTTTTCTACATACTCATTGTAGGCCAACCCACCTGTTGCGCCTTTTGCCAATATAAATATAATATCGAGCATCGGGATGATATATCTATATTACTTGGACCCGATCGAGCTATTGGTGATGGAGGGGAGCACCATGAAGAGGGTGCTACTATGATGGATGACGAAGCATGTGATGGTTCGAGTTCTAGCATCGATACTACTTCAATAAGCTCCAAAAAGAAGCGAAAAAGTGATAGTCTAGCTGATGCGGTTACTCAAGTTGCTGACACACTCAAAAGTTATGTTGAGGCTAGACTAAAAGCAACTCCAACTTTGGGAGGAAAAGAGGTATTTCATGAGGTTTCCAAAGTTGTTGGCATCCTCCGTCCTTAAGTTCTAAGAGCCGTAAATATGTTCGTGGAGGCGGCGGTGAAATTTCAAGTTCTCAAAGACCTTCCGAGTGATCAAAAGCTGGATTGGATTTTGCTTTGTCTTGATGAGCGTAGTAGATCGTTGTAGTTGAAAACTATAGGTTGAACTTGATGACAGTCGGTTAAATTGTTACTTCGTTTTGTTTTAATGTTGGATTTGTGTGTTGTAGTTAAAATTTATGTCGAATGGCTATTTTGGTTATGTTCAAGTGCCAAAATTTTTAGCCTTGCAACTTTGGGAGGTGAGTTGTTGACTTGAAAATTGAATTTAGATCAAATTTGAATTCTCAAATTCCTTGTATCGCCAAACATAGAAATTGGATTTCAAACTCTAAATTTCAAATTCTTTGTTTCCCAAACAATGAATTTAGATTTATGATTCCTAATTTCACATTTCTATTTTGAAAGTAAGGATTCGAAATGAAATCTTTTTTTCCAAACGCTACATAATTACATTTCTAATCAGCTTTAATCACCCTAATCATCTCCAAGCAAGAAATCATTGTCATTGAGTATTAGGGATCCTTCTTTCGCATCAATCGTGTTAGTAAGTACCAATCGTCTTTAATCAAATTTAATATTTGTTGAGTAAATCATTAGGAAACCTAATCTGGGTTATCTTTGGGAATGGTAAATGAGAATAGGTTCTGATACTAGATAATTGTATGATTCTAGGTGAGGACTTTGTAAAGGAGCAATTCTAGCTTGCCATTGATTGTCTTGTTGATCGGAAGTGCTCGTGAGGTAGGCTTTACCTACTCAGTATGATTATGTCTTTGTTATTATGATGATTGATTTTTGATATGCGTGCTATGATGATATGATGATTGTGATGATGATTGTGGTTGCTGGATTGAGAATGTATATTGCGAGCCATATCGGGAGACGATCTCACCCCTCATGTTTCGCCTCTTTTGACTCCCGTGACAAGGGGGATGTGCACATTAATGAACTGGATTCGCTCATTGCGATAAGGGGAGATTTTGATGTTTAGTGCTACGGTCTGGCATCAACAGGGGCGAGTTACCCGTTGCGATGGGAACTCGGCTACTCGTTGCGATGAGAGCCATTTGTGTTACCGCAGTTTGGAGATGATGGTTGTGGTGTTACTATTTTTAGTTATTATGATTATTGCATAGATGTACAGTCCCCGTATTTGTTTTCAATCCATTGAGAAATTGTGAATTGGTGAGCAGGAGTTAGCAGGTAACCTTATATGAGCTTGCTTGTGGGTTATTAGTTGGGTTTTCTACGCGACGATGATCTTATATCTTCCGCCGAGTCAGTAGATGTTGAGTCATTTTTAATTTTTTAATTCAATTGTAACACTTACTATGGAATTGGAATTTGTTGCAATCACTTAAACAATGCTTTATTATAAATGTCGTTTCAGTATGGTCCATTTGATATGTGCTACCTCGGGCAACCGAGATGGTACCACTCCCATTTGCTAAGGTAGACCTTGATAAGGCACTTTGGAAGATGATGGTCTTACATAAAGTCTCTGAATAGAGGTACTTTCTCAAATATAGAGAACAATGCCCATGTAGGTATGACTTCCCTCCATGCTCTGCAAGAGAAATTGAAGCAAAAATCTCATGATGCAATTCTGAATAAGCAGGAAGCTAAGCTGGCTAAGGAAGTTTTCGTGAATGCATTTTGGGGATGAGAACACAAGTTATTTCCACTCTCAATTAAAAATGAGAAGAACAAGAAATAAAGTTCTGGAAATTCATGACATAAATGGGATCCTCTACAACATTCTATTATGCTGAATAGTGAGTAGCATTCTATTCCGCTGTCAGGAAAGGGACCACATGTAATACTCCGTATTCTTATGTGTAGGGGACTCGGCCGAGTAGGGCTTACTCGACCGAGTACATGAGGTACTCGGCCGAGTATAGTCTACTCGACCGAGTGAATTTGGCTGGTGTCTTTTGGGTGGTTCTGACCTTGTGTACTCGACCGAGTGACTTTGGCACTCGACCGAGTGAGTCTTACTCGACCGAGTACATATTGTACTCGACCGAGTACGACTATTTTCTGGATTGGTTCGCACGGTTGATTAAGGGTTTGATAAGAGAGATTAATTCATAATCTGTTTTACGTTTCATAATCTCAAAACCCTAAACTTCTAAACTCTCTCAAATCTCTCATTGAGCCTTTGATTATCTCGTGTCGGACCGCTTGTGTCATTGCCTTGATCCATTTCTGTGGTAAGTATACATGTTTATGCTTTGATTGTGATTGTTATAGTAGTCATAATTGAATTGGGGGAAAAGGAATGAACTTGTATTGATTGTATGAATGTTAATTGCTTTAGGAAGGGACTTCGTTGAGGAACACTTCTAATCACTAGTGCTTTTCGTGGATCTTGATAAGTTAGGGTTTATTACTCAGTATTTGTGTTATTAATCGATGCTATGAGATGTTATATGATATTTGATAAGTGAATATTTGTATGATTTTAACCCCCACTTTAGCTCGGTTTTGTATGTCATTTGTGCTTTGTTAAGCCATTTTATGAGCTAATATCGTCTTCTAGGCGAATTCCTGTGTTCTAACTTGTTTTGTAGGGAAAGTGACGTTTCCACGCCCTTTTTCTATATTCCCGAGCATTTGCTTAGAACCCGACGATTCGAAGAAGAAAGCTTGACCATGTGAAAGGCATTTCAAGAAGGTTCACTGATTCGAAAGAGAGAAGGAGCAAAGACAGTTTCGTAGTTGTCGGAAGATCAATCAATTGGGCGAAAGAATTCATCGCTTTACATCAAATCCTATCAACAAACCCGATTGTAGAGGTCAAGGGGGATGTTGGAAGTCAAGTCAAGCAAAGGAAGATGAAACGTTAGTCAACCGCTTCTAGAAGACCACATACCCGATCGGATAAGTGTATACCCGATCGGGTATCCTTGCTGATCCGAGCATGACGGCTCCTTCTTCCTTATTTTGTCCTATGTGTTTAATGCCCGACCTCTTCTCCACGAAACCCTAATACTATAAATAGAAGCTCTAGCCCCTCATATCATATCATCTATCTCACACAATCTAATCTTATATCTCATACAATCTTCTTACTAGTTTTCTCTTTAGCTTTAGTCTTTCTAGTTTAGATTATCTTCTTCTTTTGTCTTTTGTTCTTAGTTTATTTCTGTCCATTTCATATCAAAACATTAGTTTAGTTCTATAAGAATTTCAATCTTTGTAGTCTACTTTGTTGGGTACAAGAGTTGTAATTCAAGGTACGGTATTTCTATGCAAAGGATTTCTATTGTCGTTATCACTTTCATTGTTGATCATCACCTAGGTATTCCTAATTTATTTTTTGTTTATTGTTCTTTATTGTTTTCCATTGATTATTATCCTCTATTCATATCACTTAAATTTCGTTTCTATGTTGTCATAATCATAGTTCCATTTCTTAGATTGTCATATAGCGTCGTTATTATCGCCACATATAGAGTCTAAATTATTGTCAAAATCAACTAATCATGTCTATCTTAACTTTCATTGTTAATATCATTTTGATATAAACATAATCATGAGTGAGTAGTCACCTTTATAGGGTGTAGGGTAGCCATGTTAGATTGATTAAAAGATGATAATTGGATAAAAGAAATTGTGCTTTTAAAACATTGTGTCTATGCATGTTTGGACTTTAACGATAGTTGACGATTCTTGATCACAATCATTGACTAGTATTGATAAGCATTTATTTAGTCACATTTTTACCTCATTTTCATCCCCATTTTGGTCCGTTTACACGGATTTGCGTGTCTTTAATTGCATTTTATTTCCCAATTTCCCGCGCTATGAATATCGATCTCAATTTGCAGGAATTAAGGCGGAAATGAGGAAATCGGTGCATAAAGACCTTACATGAGTCGGGATTCGAAGATGAGATGAAAAATGAAGAATTGAGTAGTCAGGTGGTGCTGGCCGGTCCCCAGACCGGCGGCCGGTCCACCGGCCCAGACCTCGACTCCACATATGAAGAAGTTGAGAAAGTGAAGGAATTTGTCAAGTGATGTTCTAGGCCGGTGGGGGACCGGCGGCCGGTCGACCGGCCCAGACCCCCATTTTCCCATACTTAGAAGATTTTGAGATTTTTGAAGGCAAAGTTCCTGGAGTCACTGATGTGTTCCAGGCCGGTCAGAAGCCCGGCGGCCGGTCGACCGGCCGGGAACACAAGACTGAAAAATTCGCCTCTTCTTCTAATTTCTTCCTTAATTTCGAGATACCTATATATACCCCCCCTTATTATTTTGTAAGCAGTTTTTGACATTCCTTTTAGCACGAAACCCTAGAAATTTGTAACCCAAATTAATCCCTAATTACTCTCCTAATATTTCCCTAATCTAGTTTAGTTTCTCATTTCAAGTTGTTGATTCTAGTATTTCATTTCATTTCTTGGGGTTTGTATTGAAGACTTGGGTGAAGACATTCCCCCATATTCATCAATATAAGTTTTGTTTGGTATTAAATTTCTCATCTTTTTTATTGTGTATGCAATTAATTTCCATTTCTAGTTTATAGTTCATCTTTTGATTGTTATCTTTATTCTTCTCATAGCATGATGTTGATTGAACTCCCCCTTCCCTTTAGTGCTTTGATTCCTTTTGCCATGTGTGAGTAGATTATCCTCTAGGGTTTAGGGGAGCCTAAGGGTGGATCATGTGGGGTATTAGGTTGGTTAATTAGTAAGTTTGAGGTAAATGATTTGGGTATTGCTCATATGAACACTAAGTGTTTGATGAAATGGGTGAACGAAAGTTGCCTTTTCATCAAACATGGTTTGATCTTCTCTTAAGCGACGGTGGTAGAGACGATTAGACTAAGCGTTCATATGGGTGATTTGAGACAAATGCGATAGCTTTGTTGATGATTATCGATTGTTGAGACATTAGCAATCGATTTTACTCGAACTATTTACCCATTTGCTAGTTACCCGACTAACCCATTAAATCCCCCTAAGGTGAACCCTTCACCCTAGCCTTTCCCCTAATTGTTTTCATCTTTATTGCTTAGCAATTGCTTGTTTTTCCTAGTTTTTAGTTAACTTTCCAATCCGTCATATTTTAGGCTAGAATAGGATTCAATCGAACTAGTAGTTGACCTCCCCCATCCTCGTGGATTTCGACCCCTTTATACTACTTTTATTGGGTTATTTTTGATGTTTGTTTTGACGACGAACCGATCATCACCCTAGTCTTTCCCTTAATTGTTTTCATCTTTATTACTTGGCGATTACTTGTTTTTCCTAGTTTTTAGTTAACTTTCCAATCCGTCATATTTTAGGCTAGAATAGGATTCAATCGAACTAGTAGTTGACCTCCCCCATCCTCGTGGATTTCGACCCCTTTATACTACTTTTATTGGGTTATTTTTGATGTTTGTTTTGACGACGAACCGATCATCAAGTATGGAATTCTTTTCCAAGGTAGATATACGAGATTTGAATAGACAAAGCATGACATGGTGGATTAAGACCTAGTAAATCGCACAAAAAGCCTGCTAGACCATCTGATCTATGATTGTAATGAACACACCATTCTTACGAACGCTCAATGAATTATTTGCATATCCTAAATCCAATTTCATCAATATGTTCATCTACATGTGTGAACCTACTTCCCTAGA
>JAIUZE010071636.1:0-46276 GCA_022085475.1 Heliosperma pusillum | reverse complement strand
TATATATATATATATAGTTTTTTTCGAGGCACGTAAGTGAACTTTGTGGGAACTCTTTAAATAATTTTTTATTAACTATTTTTATTATGGAATAAAATAAAATAAAAATATAGTTGAAATATAGTTGGAACTCCGTATTTTTTTATTAACTATTTTTAATATGGAAAAAAAATTAAAAATAAAATAAAGTTGGACTTCTTATTTTTTATTAACTATTTTTATTATGGAATAAAATAAAATAAAAATATATTTGGAATATATTTGGAACTCTTTTAGTATTTTTTATTAACTATTTTTAATATGGAAAAAAATTAAAAATAAAATAAAGTTGGAATTCTTTAAATAATTTTTTATAAACTTTTTTATTATGGAAAAAAAATATAAAATAACTTTTTATGAACTATTTTTATTATGGGGAAAATAAAAATAAATTAAATTAAAAAATAATAAATCTTTTTCAATATCTTTTAAGGAAAGACATAGGTTTAAATAGATTTTAATTAACTAGAAGTTCGACAATAAAAATTAAAGAATCAACAAACACAATATTTCCAAACACAATAGAAAAATTAGCAAATAAAAATCCTAAAATTCCCAATAAAAAAATATCTCCAATATTTACCAAAAACAAATAATATAATAATAAATAAAAATATTAACTGATGATTGAACTACCTAATCTACTAATTATTTGTTGATAAAAATAATATAATAATAAATAAAAATTGTTAAGATAAATTTGTATACCTATACTAAAACACCAATCACAAAACAATATATAGAGGGTATATATCAACTTCTAAACTACCCCACCTTGCCTATTTTAAACTTTCGTTTGCTATTATTTTGTTTTATGTACACTGTTCTTTGCTATTAATTTGTTTACGTGAAATATTTTTTGTGTTTCTACAACTATACTAATCATCTCTATTTTCTTTGATGACAGGTACTTGATTGATCTTGATAATTTTAATCAAACGAAAGTCAATTAGACAAGTATCCAACTATAAATTGTTGTTGTTTCTGGAATGAAATTTGGTAGGTAAGTATTTTTCACGAACAAGCTTAGTATTATGATTTGTTATTGTTACTGTAATTTTGCAATTGAATTTTTTTATGAGTTTCTATAAATTTCAAGAATTTGCATGTTAATTCATACTGAATAATCAACTTTATTTCTTTGATGGCGGCTACTTAATTTGTCTTCATAGTTTTTTTTCTAAAAAAAGTTAATTTGTACAAATCCAACTACGTCATTCTCTTGATTTTTATAATGAAATTGTTAGTTTGTACTTTAACTGTGACTTTCCTACAATAGGATTGTTGTATAAATAAAGCAGAAGGTCTTGCTTTAGACGGGTCAAGTCCCTCACCAAAGAGCAAGTGGGGCAAGTGGGAGATTATCCATCATCCCTCCACTTATCCCACTTGCTCTTATGTGAGGGGTTTGACCCGTCTGAAGTAGTAAAACAGGCCACCTCGTTTGAAACAAGAATTTGTGTAAAGCAAGATAGTCTCATACTGTGAGACGGTTTATTTCTGTAAGTATACTATTCATTTTATGCGAAAGGATGAATTTTCTTTTTACATAATCGTAACAATCTGATAATGTGAAACCGTCTCAGATAATAATTACTGAATTTGTTACGCAAAACTAACGACCTTTTTGGGTATTGTTTGATTTGCGTGCAAAAGTTGTTTGTGGTCATGGATGGTCTGGTTTCCAGTTATTTGTGTCGTTAGGTCAATTGAGTGAAAAGTTTAAGCGAGTGTAAAAGCTGACGGATTAATCTATTAAATAAAAGAATATCATTCCATAAAAAGTCGAGTTAATAAAATTTAACCGCTTGTGATAAAATTTGATTAATTTATTAGGATATAAGCATCTCCAATGGACAACTACAATACATTGTAGCTTGGTTTGCCACATCGATTTTTTTAGCTACCCTGCTTTCCGACTACAAATCGCTCCAATGGTAGACTACAACATGTTGTAGTTTGTACGGTCCCACATTATTGTTTTTATCTAATGAAAAAATTAACTTTTAATTTTTTATAAACAAAACCATGTAGCTTGCCAAAGCTACCATGCTTGCAAGCTACATATAAAAATCCCTCCTCCAATGGTAAGCTACATGGTTAATAGTTTGCAAAAATTGCAAGCAAGTCCTCCAAAAGAACCATTGGAGATGCTCTAAAATAATTAATCAAATGAAAACTTAATTCATGTAAATACTATATTGTTAAAACTTAATAAGTTAAGGGTCAAACTTTATACGTACTTAAAATGACTTCGTAGTAAGTTAAAAGGTCAAATTTCAAATGTTTATTTATATATGTTAATTGTTGTTGAATTAATTAAGAAAATGACATTAACATAGACCCGTGCATCGCACGGGCATGAAATCTAGTCAATATATATATATATATATATATATATATATATATATATATATATATATATATATAAAAGATGCTTTTTTCGAGGCACGTGAGTGGCTCGAACTTTATAGAAACTTTTTAAATAAAATTAGTAAACAAATCACTTTTAAAATAACTGTTTTTTGCTAATACAAACTTACTATAATTCTATTAGAACTCTACCAAAATATTCTAACTCTACCAAACTAACCATTTTTTTATTAAAAAATAAGAAATTAATGTTTGTTTATTAGTAGTTGAGTTGTGCACATATTAGAATTTTGAGTTTAAGGCCAACATGATTATTGTCCATATATATGCTTTATTGTCTCCCAATTTATCAAACCATGCATTCATAACTCTCATGTTTGATGTTCATACTTTTGTATTGTATTATTATTTTTTGGCTTTCTAATTTTCGATCAATTATATTTATTTTGCAGGTACTGTAACACCCGCAAATGTACCCTATTTTTATAGTAAAAATATTATACGGATACTTTTCAGCGAAATTTGGTTTTAGTTTAGAATTAAATTTCCCGAGTCGAATTTAGAATTTCCGAGTTCGTATTTGGATTTTACGCGAGATTTCAAGTGAATCACGTCGAATTTAGTTTGGTATTGTAGTGTTATTTTGAGAATTGAGTGGATCATGATAATAGTTCATTGTTGCGGGATATGGTAATAGTTACTTTGGAGGTTGTTTGGGAAATTGTTGTCTTAATTTGTTACGCTCTAAAAAGGAATCTTACTTGTGAAATTAAGATTTGTGACCAGATTCGAGGAATAATCTCGTAAGCAAAGACCGATACCTTTTGAGTTTGATGAGCTAGATGATTTGATTAATTGACGTATCACTATGTGTTTGGCAATATATATGATTTGGAATTGGTACTCATCCTTTGCTTGATGCATGGTGAGTTGACTTTCGAAGATGAGAAAGTTCATTGTAAATTTAGGATAATGAGTTTGAAGTAAATTGAATCAAGGGATTTTCATGGTAAGTCTCCTTTACCTTGTGGTTGTTAGCGATCATGTTTTCCCTAGATATAAATATTTTGTTGGTGGTTTCTAGTAAGAGTTTGATGAAACTAAGAAGATTAGAGTGCGTAATAAATCTTTCATATGGATTGTTAGTTGTGGAGTCTACCGTGCCGATGGACTTTAGTGGATACTAAATGGATCTGAATAATTAGGTTATTGGCTTGAAATCTCGTGATTATGGAATATTTTTGTAGGATTTCCGATGATTGAAAATGATGAGTTGCAAATTGGGTAAATTGCATTCTCTTGAGGATTTGGTTTATTAGTAGAGTTAGTAATGTCGAATTCTTGTAGATCTTCCTGCCGACTTTATCTTAATCTTCCTATCCCTAAGAATTCGATTTGTTTTGTTTTTGCGTGTTTTGTTTATATTTTGTTATCGTGATTTGTGAACTTTAAGTTTGAGTCGCTCTATGTACGTGTAATGTCTTGTTATTTGATTTTATCTTTGATAAAACTTTCAAATTTCCATATTATATTTCTAATTTAACGTTTCAAAGAAGTCTAAAGATGGTTTGTGTACCCTCTTTGTGGAGAAAATGGATTTCTTTTGCTTTTATATTTGGATTTTGCGTTTGGTTGGATGTTTGCACTTGTTATTGGAGACGCGTCTGATAACTAGTCCTGCACTTACTAACGTTGTTTTGAATTTCGATTTCACTATTTCGACTTTGCTTTTTGGATAATTAGAGTTCTCGTTCGCGACGAGCATTTTTGAGATCCGTAAGTAAAGTTTCACACTTATGAAAAATTTCCTTAAACCGTATTCGAGAAGAACCTCGTTTCATAAATGTTTCCCTTGTAAAAGCTTTCTTGTTAATTTTTAAAACCGATTCTTGTCTTTGATACTTTTGTTTTCTACTCTCAAGTTTCGAGGACGAAACTTTTTAAAAGGTGGGGTGATTGTAACACCCGCAAATGTACCTTATTTTTATAGTAAAAATATTTTACGGATACTTTTCAGCGAAATTTAGTTTTAGTTTAGAATTAAATTTTCCGTGTCGAATTTAGAATTTCCGAGTCCGTATTTGGATTTTACGCGAGATTTCAAGTGAATCATGTCTTAAGACGTCTTTGACTTTTCCTTGACTTTTTCCACTTACTCCACTCATACTCCCTCATAAACCCTAACTTCCTCACAACTCAATCACCTTCTTCCTCACAAAGAAAACCCCAAAACCTAGCCTCCATTTTTGATCCACCTTAGAATCGTCGCTACTCATTCGTTAGGGTGAGCAAAACCGTATATCCGATACGGTTTTTGAAAACCGTTATCGGATATCCGGTTTTAAATCTCAATTTTGAGATCCTTATCGAACGGATTTTCCGTATAGCCGGAAACCGTATATCCGGTTTTTCCGTATATCCGGACAACCGTTATATCCGGTTTTTCCGTATATCCGGAAACCGTATATCCGGTATCCGGTTTTTCATTTAATTATGTAAAATTTTATGTCTTATTTTTAATTTTTTTTGTGATTTTATGATTTTTCTTAATAAGTTAAAAGAGTATCACATATTATAAGAATAAATAACTTAAAAATGTATAAAAGTAATAAGATTGAGTCATGGATATACTCGACGTTTAGTGGTTTTATGATTTTATTTTTATATTTTATATTAAAAATAGGAACCGTATCGGAAACCGTATATCCGGTTTCAAATTTTGCCGATACGGTTTTTTATAAACCGTATCGTATATACGGAAATTCGTATCGGATATACGGAAATCCTTATAATTGAAACCGTATATCGTATCGGATACGTATAATAAAACCGTATCGTATATTTTTTCTCAGCCCTATCATTCGTTACTCGCTCAAATTCACCAAAGTTCGTCTTATTCCTTCCCTCTCATCTTCCTCTATCCGTATTGGTAATAAAATTACCGTCTTTCTCGCTTTTCAATTTATCCGTCTTTCTCAAAGGTGAATTATATTCATCTTTTGTCGTCTTTGTTTAGGTGGAGACTTTCTAGACCCGACAAAGTTTACTAACTAGTGGAGGAAGGCTTAGAAATCGTTTAAAGACGCGTAAAGGTAACGGTGAAGGGTTACTCGATATCATTTACGTGTTTTACGTGTTTTCCATGTTAGGAATCGTATTTAGAATATGACTAGTAAGCTTAGAAATTGTGTTGATGATGATACTTGTTGTTTGTTGAGAATTGATATGAGAATTGATGATTTATGATAATAGTTGATGAGGGTTGAGTTTAGAACAAAATGGAGATGTCTTGACCCAAGTCACGGTCGTGAAACTCATGTCACGAGCGTGAAATGAGTGGCTGACCAAATACCCTTGCGTAACAGACAGTTTCACGAGCGTGAAATGTAAGTCACGGTCGTGAAACTCATGTCACGAGCGTGACATACAAGTCACGGTCGTGACGACTGCAGTTTCACTGCACTGACTCCTTTTCGTAAAATGATCATATCTCCTTCGTTACTTGCTTGTTTTGGGCTTGTGACCTACCGTTGGAACCGTAAGAGGATAAGCTATCACCTCCTTTTGGAATTTCTGCATTTGCATTCTAGAACTCTAGTTATGACCGTTTGAAGTGGACCCTTGTTTTAGTTTGTTTCCAAACTTGTTGTTTTGAGATAAGATCTATGTTTCCTATTATTATGCTTCTTAAACTTGGTCTAATGCTTATGTATCATGTATTGATTCATGTTTATCATAGTTACATTTATATAATGCCCTATTATCATGCTTGGTGACGGTTTTTCATATATCCCACTTTGAGTCGGTTTTTACAAATGTTACGGTTTGAGCACTATTTTTTTATGTGCTTTGTACTCTCATTCCCTTGGCTACCTCCACGGTCGTAAGGCTGGAATGTCGGAACGGGGAGGTATCCTACTGCTTAAATGCATGTGTTAGTGGGCATAAGACGACGTTGTTGGGAGTTGAACGCATTGCGTTGATCGACCCGGCCGTCAAATGTTGTGTACTTGCGAGGTGGTGTTATTTGCATGTAGCGTACCGCTTGTTATGAGGCTTGAGCTCTTTTCCGCCTCTTTCGTGAATTATATCGACCGAATTTGGGGTACTCGGCGTCAATGATTGACCGAGTCTTGGATGCGAAATGTCATCGCATGTCTACTCGGAAAATACGATTTCGGGAGTCTGGCCAGATTTAGACTAGGACCGTATTATTATCGTCGTTCTACCAGGAGGAAATTAGTCCACATATACGAAATGAATTGAATCGTGTATGCGTTTAGGGAAATGCTTATCTCGTGGATGCCTTGTAATCATACTTGCCATGTACACGGTGCTAGTGCGTTTCATTTACCGTGAGAGGTGTCGTCAATGTATTAGTATGTTTGGATGAATGACTATGTGATTGATCATTGGATGACTTGGCATGGTTTGTTTGTTGAGTCTCAATCTTATCAAACTTATACCGCTAACGGTGAGATGTAAGCCCTAGTGAGCGTATTCGGTTGCCTAAGAGTTTCTCCCCCGAGTCTATCTATAGCATGATGGTTACGGATTGTACTTCATATGCTCTTATCATTATATATTGAATTGCCTATCTATCCTTATCGTATTTCACATGTATATCTCTATATGCATGCTTCTATTTTTGTATTTCCTTTTATGTACGTTTAATGTGATATGGCTGGGAGAACCCGGAGTTACTCCCCACTGACTGTGGCGTTCATGTTTTTCATGGATGAACAAGTTGCTTGATTGGATGGCTTTTTGCTTGTGGTATTTTGGGTTCGGGTGTGAGCTAGCGGGCGTGGTCCCTGGATTGAAACACCTCTAGACAATTTTAGCTAGGTTCTAATAACTTTGTTGTTGGATAACATTTTGAGAGACTTCGTCTCTTTGTTGCATTTCATACTTTAGTTTGTAATATTTGACACTCCTCGTATTTTCTATTTGCATGTAAAAAAAGGTTTTTTAAATACCGTATTTTCCGCTAATTAAATCACATGCTTGTATGTTTTATTTCCGCATTCGCGAGGGTTGTCACAGGTACGTTGCATAATGGAGAAATATGGTTCTGATTGAACAACATACACAGAGAACATTGCAAACGGTTGAGCTCCCGTAAATCAATACGACATGTTGATTATTGGTTGTGAAGGACATCTTTTTCATTGTTTCTTACGGTATGAAGTGCCTTTCATTGTAATTGAAAACATTAGTTTCTACTTTAACCTATTAATTGATTTTGTCATTGTGATTGACTTAAAACATGCCCATTATTCTGCTTGATTGTTTGAGTTGTTTTATTTGTAATGTGGCGATTCTCTTATTAAGTAGCCTCTCTTTCCGTCTATTCATATGCTGGAACTTATTACTTAATTATTTTACGTTTTGAGATACTCCATACTAAGAATTTCAGTTATGTGAAAAGCAAAAATTACGATATCATGCATCACTTTAGCATTAGATTGTGTTGCCTTTATGAGTAAGAATAGATTTTAACAGATTTAGAATTTCAGGGGATAGATTATAACAAGATAAAGCTAACTATCCAAATACATTAAAGTCTATCTTAATACGGATGTATCCGTCTTACGTTCTTAACAATAAAACGGATAAAGTATCAACTTATTTGTGTGTATATATATATATATATATATATATATAGGGTCAGGATCCGGTGAGAACCACTAACATAATGAGAACCGTGAGAACCCTCACTAAATCTTCACCAAATCTTGTTTCGAAAGTTTTGTTGGATCATTTACCATTAGTTTAGTTTATTCAAGCAAAATACTTGCAATAACTAAACAAAATTTATTGATTATATTAAAAAATATGTACTTAATGTACATAAATTCATTTTGTACACTAAAATTACTCTAAATGCGTGAAAACGAGCACTAGGTGCACGAAAATTGCTACATGAATGAAAACAGTTACTATGTGCATGAAAATAACGAGCTCTAGATGCATTAAATTGAGCACCAGGTGCATGAAAATTGTTAGATGCATGAAACTGACTACTAGGTGCATGAAAATAAATAAATCGTAGTTCACCTCAATTTCCGTTAGTAACTAATATTTTTTCGACCAAGATGTATGTTACCTAGCCATAAAATTCTACGCCGAACCCAAAAATGTCCTTATTTTTTAAAAATAAATTTCGTAAGGCGGAGTTCTCACGGTTCTCATTATCTTAGTGGTTCTCACCGGATCCCAATTCTATATATATATATAAGAGAAATATATTGTTATTCTCTATGCATTCTACTTTTGTTTTATTTCAACTACACTTGACCCGTCTTAAGTTTAAGATAAATTATGTCGTCTTAAATTAAAATTTGTGACCCAAATAAGTACGTATAAACCTGACAAACGAGTCAAGCGGGTCGGATACCGAGTCGAGTCATACTGGTCGTGTTAGAATACATGCCGGTTCAAATACGGGCCGAGTCAATTACAGTCCGGGTTAGAGTCAGAATATGGGTCAAAAAATAGCTTCTAGCGCCTTCTTTTTCCATTTTTAAAATGCATTTATTTTAATTAAGACATAGTTAATATTAATATTTTAATCATATTACGTGGTTACATTAATTAAATTGACTTAGTTATAAAATTTAAGTTATTTTTAAAAAAAAAATCAAGGTTATAAAATTTATATAAAATTGAGTTAAATTATATTTGTTATTTAAATTCAAATAAAAGATATTCCATAATATTGTAGATGATCCGACACTAATGAAAAGAAAGATGGAATCAATTTCTCTAGGAGATAGTGTATTAGTGTTGTGCTATACATGCTATCTAGATTGTTAATTAGTAACATACGGTATGACAAAAAAACATTTTAAAGTTTTTAAATTCTTTTCATGAAGTAGTTAGTATCGTACTACCGTTGTTTTGTAGGAGTATAGGACTCCAACAAATCAACAATTGAACTTTGATAAAAATCATTGGTACTATGAGTAAATCAAATACTAATACTCCTACTTCATTGCATCCGACGTAGTAAGCAAATACTCTGTACTTCATTGCATCCGACGTAGTACGCAAATCTAATTGTAAGCATAAATTATAGGATCTTGATTAAAGCAATAATTACTGAAAGGTACTTACGTGATGTAGCCATTAGATCTGATAATATAATCACTTGAGAAAGATAAAAGAAGAACCCTTATTGCTTTGCCTTCTCCTGCCTTCCTTATTCTCTAATTCACTTTCATTATGTGTGTTTACTAATATGAATGAATTAGGTTAAAGCACAAACAGGTGTGCTTATATAGAGAGGTGGCAGGAGGGGCTTAATAGAATAAGTGGGCTTGATATGTTAATGGCATGTAAACATTAACCGTAATCCACTTAAACTAGGACTCCTATTAAAAACCCGAAACAATATATTTAACCATTATTTAATTAAGGTGACTGATATCAGTAATTAGGTCCACATAATAAAGAATTAAATAATAATTCTTACATTCTCCCACTTGGACCATGTTACTGATTAAAACATAATGTCACGTTTAATTATAACATAAGGCGCGTAGACGGTTAAATGAACACATGATGGGTTTATCTTAATTACCCTGATTATCCCTGAACAACTGGTTGAGTCATGGCGGAGACACTACTATAAAAGAGAAGTGGTCCTTCCATGTACTACGGACCAATCACTTAAAATAACCAGTCTGTACAAGGAGCAAACATAATCCCCAAATAATGTCCTTGAGGAAAAGGACTAATTCTCTTAATCGTGCAACAATAATGTATACAACAACAATAATACGATACAGAAAAGTGTTCGGAAATCATCATCATAATAAAACATAAATCGATTAATCAAAACATAAGTGTCATTATTACAAAGCACTAGCATGATCCAAACATAAACGAAAAGCCTTAACGATTATCCTCCAGACCCATATCAATAGCATGCTTCAAAAATGTCTTTGGAGGTAATCCCTTAGTTAAAGGAAATGCTATATTAGCACTAGTCATAATGTGCTCAATTGACACAGTGTTTTTCCGAACTTCCTCCTTAACTGACAAGTATTTCATTTCCATGTGCTTTATTCCTTTAGAATACTTGTCATTCTTCGAAAAGAAGACAGCTGCGGTATTATCACAATAAATTATCAACGGCCTTGCAACAGAGTGCATAATGTTAAGCCCTGAAGGAAAATTCCGCAACCATAAAGCTTGAATAGTAGCCTCAAAGCACGCTAAAAATTCAACTTCCATAGTGGATGAGGCAATAATTATTTGTTTAGCACTTTTCCAGGAGATTGCTCCCCCAGCTAAAACAAACACATAACCAAAAGTGCTTTTCCTTGAGGCCACACATCCACCAAAATCTGAGTCAGCATATCCAATAACCCATTCCAGGATTGGACTGATATCGATCCAACATACCTACTGCAAAACTTATGTCAGGTCTTGTACAGACCTGCGCATACATTAAGCTTCCAACCAGAGATGCATAAGGAAATTTTTTCATGGTATTTCGTTCTAGCTCAGTCTTAGGACACATACTTAAGCTGAACTTATCCCCTTTCTGAATAGGAACATCATTGGGATTACATTTTACCATGTTAAATCTTTCTAAAACTTTACTGATATAGGCTTTCTGAGACAACCCTAATGTCCTTTGTGATCTGTCTCGAGATATTTCCACCCCGATCACATAAGACGCCTCTCCCATATCTTTCATCTCAAAGTTGCTTGATAGGAAATCTTTAGTTTGACGTAATAGTCCCAAATCACTGCTTGCAATAAGTATGTCATCGACATATAAGACCAAAAATGCAAACTTACTCCCACTGATCTTCAGGTATATACACTGATCAACAGTGTTTTCTTGAAACCCAAAGGAGGTAATGGTATTATGGAACTTAATATACCATTGTCGAGAAGCTTGCTTAAGTCCATAAATGGACTTCTTTAATATACAGACTTTGTCCTCTTTGCCATCAATAATGAAGCCTTCAGGCTGAGCCATGTAGACTTCTTCTTCCAAACTCCCATTCAAGAATGCCGTTTTCACATCCATTTGATGTAGCTCTAAGTCAAAATGAGCTACAAAAGCTAAAATGATCCGCAATGAATCCTTCTTAGAAACTGGAGAGAAGGTTTCATTATAATCAATGCCTTCTTTCTGATTAAAGCCTTTAGCTACCAGTCTGGCTTTATGTCGTTCCATATTACCCAAGGAGTCGCACTTGGTCTTAAAGACCCACTTGCAGCCGACAGCCTTATGACCTACTGGTAAATTGAGCAACTCCCAGACCTCATTCTTAGCCATAGACTCCATCTCATCTTTCATGGCATTAATCCATTTATCAGAATCATCACAATTCATAGCTTGTGAAAACGTAACCGGATCATTATCAATACTAATGTCAAATTCACATTGTTGTAGATATACATAGTCATCTGAAGTAGTTGGCTTTCTAGGTCTTGTGGACCTTCTTAATACTATTTCAGGAGATGTATCAACAACTTCAATGGCAATGTTATCATTCTGGAGTGGAGGGTCATCAACATTAGGTTCCACAGTATTGACTGGGTCAACATTATCATTATGTGGAACTTCATCAACTGAAATTGGGGGCAAAGAAGCTGGAATTGCCACCCTAATTTCATTGACTATGACATCCCTTACCTGATCACTCCCACTAAATTCGCCATTCTCAAGGAATTTGGCATTTCCGGTTTCCACAATTCTTGTTTTTGTGTGTAGGACAGTAAAACCTATACCCTTTAGACTTTTATGGGTAGCCGATAAAGAACCCACTAATGGTTCTTTGATCGAGTTTCCTTTCATGTGGATTATAAATGCGTGCCTCTGCTGGGCATCCCCATACATGCAAATGTTGAAGACTCGGTTTCCACCCTTTCCACAGTTCAAATGGTGTCTTTGGAACTGCCTTACTGGGAACCCGGTTTCCAACATATACAGCAGTCATAAGGGCATGCATCCACAATTTCATGGATAATTTGGTATTATTCATCATTGTTCTCACAGCCTCTAATAGGGTTCGATTACGCCTCTCAGCTACACCATTCATCCATGGAGAACCAGGATTTGTGTGCTGAGGGACAATACCCAAACTTTCAAGGAGTTTTGCAAAGGGACCAGGATGTTGTCCTGATTCATCATATTTGCCATAATATTCCCCACCTCTATCTGACCTTATGATTTTCACTTTCTTTCCCAATTGCCTTTCCACCTCCTTAATGTAAACCTTTAAAGCGTTTACTGATTGAGATTTTTCATGCAAAAGGTAAAGATAACAATAACGTGAATAATCATCGATAAAGGTGATGAAATATTTCTCTCCGCTCATGGAGGGAACATCAAATGGACCACAAATGTCTGTATGTATAATTTCTAATAGAGCAGTGCTTCTTGTGGACCCTTTCTTGGTGTGTTTGGTTTGCTTACCTTTAATGCATTCCACACACGTTCCAAAATTCGTAAAATCAAGAGAAGGTAACATATTGTTTTTAACCAATATGTTCATTCTTTCTCTTGAAATATGGGCCAAACGTTTATGCCACAAGAAGGAGGAACTTTCATTAGAGCCTGTATCTAGCCACCATGTATTAGAAGGAATTTCAACATAATTTGATTCGAAACATACTAAAGCCAAAGGCTTACCCTTCTTTTCGAACCAATTCTTACGCTTTATGCAGTCTTGCTGAAAGTGCCCAGGTTTCCTACAGAAAGAGCAACTTTCCTGCTTCTTAATTTCCTTCTTTATGCCAGATGCAGACGGTTTATCAGGAGGGCTTGGCTTAATGCCCTTCCAGTTTCCAAACTTACCTTTATATTTCCCGCTTACATGATGCACAGGATGTGCCTGGGGTAAACCACCATTCTTACTTGAGGCATCAGCCTCATCTTTCTGTTTGATTCTTGCTGCTTCCTGAACCAGTTTATTGGTCAATTCATTAACACTCCAAATTTCTTTAACGGTGTTGTAATGAAGGTGAAAAGCATCAAACTTATCTGGCAGAGAGTTGATTATAAACTGGGCAAGGAACGGATCCTCAACTTTCATGCCCAGTTTTCCCAACTTAGCTGCCAGATTCGTCATATGCAGCACATGTTGCTGCATGGTGGTCACATTCTCATTATACTTAGCAGTGGAAGTTCAGACATAAGCCTTCCAGCTACCGTTTTATCGGTAGTCTGAAAGCGTTCCTTAATGATTTCCATGTACTTAATGGCTGCAGTACAGCCGGTCTCCGAAATAGAGGACTTAATGTTTGGTGCAGTGGTAAGTCGTAAGAACTTTAAGCAAAGACTGTCAAGTTATTGAGAGAGCTTTGCAACGGTACTGCATTATGAACAATGCTCAGAACATTAGGCTTTGAGTTTATCACACAATAACAATTATGACTAAGACTTGAGACTTAAATGAGTAACTCATAAACATTCATTAAGCAAGTGCAGTATCTGTGGACAACCTACGCATGCTTAATTACATAATCAAGTATACTCTCTTTAATGAGTGTTTCACTTTAATGTCAGGTTACCTGTGGGTAAAACCTTAATACAAGTTATTTCACCCCATTAGATGCTTAGTCGGATATTCACTGCATAATTTGAGTCCACTGTGGTGAACATCAACATAATGTGAATGCCCAATTTAATTACATTATGAGATCTGATCGCGTACGAGATGAAATCACTGTGGTGAATTTCAACTTGTCATAATGTGAAGGTCTCCTTTAATCGATACATAAGATATAATTAATCTTCAATAAGAATGTATGCTTAGTCGGATATTCACTGCATAATTTGAGTCCACTGTGGTGAACATCAACATAATGTGAATGCCCAATTACATTATGAGATCTGATCACGTACGAGATGAAATCACTGTGGTGAATTTCAACTCGTCATAATGCGAAGGTCTCCTTTAAGCATAATAACATAATATTATACGAGCATACAATGAAAACAACCAATAAGTATCGAAACAGCACGGGAAGACCTCGACCGAGTAAAACAACAGCTCGATCGAGTAAAAAATAAACAAAACACCTCGATCGAGAAGAACTTTAGCTCGATCGAGATCAAGGCAAAACGGTACCACTCGATCGAGTAATTCATCAGCTCGATAGAGCAACAAGGCAAACAGATTCACTCGATCGAGTAAATCATCAGCTCGATCGAGCAACAGCAGAACAGAACCACTCGATCGAGTAATCATCAGCTCGATCGAGCAACAGCAAAACAGAAAGGCCTCGATCGAGTAAACCGTTAGCTCGATCGAGCAATAACATGAATAAACCATCTCGATCGAGTGAAGCATTAGCTCGATCGAGTATGGTATTATTCATACGACATTCATACGCATAACAATCATAATAAATCATACAAAACGAATTAGGGCAGCGCAAATAGTCATCATAAATCATACAATAATCATCATAAATCAAATAAAAACGAAATAATTCGATTAGGGCAGCGGAAACGATCATGACACAAGGATACGTTATCTATCATAAGGGTATACAATCAATTATGAATGAGTATTACAACATCATGATTAAAGCATTAAATTCATTCATAAAAGCATAATCAAAACATTAATCAGAATTATAACTATAATCACAATCCTGCTCTGATACCACATGTAAACATAAATTATAGGATCTTGATTAAAACAATAATTACTGAAAGGTACTTACGTGATGTAGCCATTAGATCTGATAATATAATCACTTGAGAAAGATAAAAGAAGAACCCTTATTGCTTTGTCTTCTCCTGCCTTCCTTATTCTCTAATTCACTTTCATTATGTGTGTTTACTATTATGAATGAATTAGGTTAAAGCACAAACAGGTGTGCTTATATAGAGAGGTGGCAGGAGGGGCTTAATATAATAAGTGGGCCTGATATGTTAATGACCTGTAATCATTAACCGTAATCCACTTAAACTAGGACTCCTATTAAAAACCCGAAACAATATATTTAACCATTATTTAATTAAGGTGACTGATATCAGTAATTAGGTCCACATAATAGAGAATTAAATAATAATTCTTACACTAATAACTAATACTCCTACTAATTTAATGTAAAATGCTACTTCACCATCCAAATAAAGAGATCCCAATTGTTTTAAATGCTAATTTATACGAGTAACTATTTGTATGTAGATAAAAATTACTACAGTTTATAGCTACTGTATTTGAATTAGGAGACGTTACATGAGAAGGATTATAATAGATCTAACACTCCTAACATCTTTCATAACTATGTATATCGGTCGTATTATTAAATGCTTTAACTATAGAGTATATTAAATACGGCATACAAGATAATAATATAAGAATTTTATAGTAATCTTTTTGCTAGAGTTTGTATTGAAATAAGGTACGAAGTATATTGATCTTTTATGTATAGAAGGATGCGTTTACTTCATATTCCATTATTGTTATTCGCTCATTGCTATCCTGATTCATGCACTATATGTAAGATTGATTGGGCAAAAAAAAAAACTACTCCGTAATCAATTAGACAATTGAAGTAAGAAGAGGTCTCACTACATGCCATGAGCCTATATGAAGATGATAAGGTCAATATATTAGTTTTGACGTAACATTGGATATTATATTTCGTAAATCACATGTTTTTATATAGAATGTATCTTCAGTAGTTTTGCGTATCACATACTCAGTAGTACGCCAATATGGTTTTTACATTTGTATATCTAATGACTTGGATAATATAATTAGATTCGTGTTAAAAAAAACATGCAAAGTAGAGAAACTCAAATTATTTGCACATAGTTGGTGTAATTTTTAGCGTATTAGTTGTCTCATATTGAAAAATAATGTAAAATAGTAGAATTATCCCACATCATAAAATTATCATAAGATTAGTAATCTTATGATTACAAAGAGAAATCATATTTGGAACTAAATTTTGAACCCAAAATATTTTGAGCCTCTTACCTATTGTCTTACAAAGCTATTACTTACATCATTAAAAATTAATTTAGAAAAGTATCATAAATAATAATTTGGATGGTAAACTATTTAATGTGTTATTTGTCCCACATTGAAAAACAATGTAGGTATGAAGACTGGTGAATATATACTACGTATAAATAGTAAAATTGTCCCACAAATCGAAAAATTATCATAAGATGGAGTGAGCATAAATATGATCATCGAACGTGATTTTAAACTATTTTTTTTATATTGATAATAAATGAATTTAAAATATTAATAAATGACTTAAAATATTTTTTTATTATTCTATTATAAATATAATAGTTTAGTAGCAGTTAAGAAATAATTATTATATAGAAAAAGATGGTGTACTACTTAGTTGAAGAATAATGTATGTATGTGTGGTGAATATATTACCTATAAATAGTAAATTGTCCCACATCGAAAAATTCCTATAATATGGGGTGATCCTATGATTATAAATAGGAGTCATTCTTGAACTTAGGTATAAACCCACAATTTAATAAGTTTCTTAAGTATTGTGTTGGAGATTTCTTAAAAGTTTGTATTATAATGTCACAATAGCGAAATTTACATTTTATAAGAGTATCATAAATAATAATTTTGATGATAAACTACTTCATGTGTTAAAAGTCCCACATTAAAAAATAATATATTTGTGGTAAATATATATACTAAGGTGTAAATTGTAAAATTATCCCATATTGGGATATATCATGAGGTGAAGTGATCATAAATATGATTATAAATAGGAGTCATATTAGTCTTTTAAGTATTGTCTTAGTGAACTCTTAAAAGGTTGTATTATTATCTCCACAATAGTGAAATTTACATCATCAAACTTAATTTAGCAAATTTAGGAAAGTATTATATAAGTAATAATTTTAATGGTATACTACTTAATAAGTTATTCTTAGTATTTTATATATATCTCACCTTGAAAAATAATGTAGTGTGATGAATATACATACTAATACCTATAAATAGTAGTATTGTCTCATATCGGACATTTACCATAAGGTGGGGTGATCAACCCAAAATCTTTTGAGTCCTTAAGCATTATTGTAACACCCGCAAATGTACCCTATTTTTCTAGTAAAAATATTTTACGGACACTTTTCAGCGAATTTTAGTTTTAATCGTAAATTTAATTTTCCGAGTCGAATTTAGAATTTCCGAGTTCGTATTTGGAATTTCCGCGAGATTTCAAGAAAAACCCGTCTTGAGCCGTCTTTGACTTTATTGACTTTTTCCTTGACTTTTCCACTTACTCTTCATATACTCCCTCACAACCCTAACACCCTCATTCAATCTTCTTCTTACTTCATCACTAAGTAAACCCCAAATCCCTAGCCTCCATATTTGATCCATCTTCGAATCATCGCTACGCTTTCATTTCTTGCTCAAATTCATCTAGGTTCGTCTTATTCTTCCCCTCTTAGCTTCCTCTATCCGTATTGGTAATAAAATTACCGTCTTTCTCGCTTTTTAAATTATCCGTCTTTCTCAAGGTGAATGATATTCATCTTTTATTATCTAATTGTATGTAGGTGGAGACTAGGAAGGTTTAGAAACCGTTTAAAGATGCGAAAAGGTAACGGTGAAGGGTTACTCGATATCATTTACGTGTTTTACATGATTTCTATGTTAGAATTCGTATTTAGAATACGATTAGAAAGCTTAGGAATTGTAGTATTGATAATGATTGTTGTTAGTTGATGATTTTTGATGATGATTATTGATTGTTGATAGTTGTTAGAAGTGAATTATGAAAAGTGAAAATGTTTGAATGTATGTTGAAGGCTCTCGGGTGAACTGGTAACTCATGTCACGGGCGTGAAATACAAGTCACGGTCGTGACTTGTGCAGTTTCACTGCACTTACCCCTTTTCGTAAAATGATCATATCTCCTTCGTTACTTGCTTGTTTTGGGCTTGTGAAATCCCGTTGGAACCGTAAAAGGATAAGCTATCACCTCCATTTGGAATTGCTGCATTTGCATGTCTAGAACTCTAGTTATGACCGTTTGAAGTGGACCCTTGTTTTCGTTGGTTTCCAAACAACGTTGTTTTGGAGAGGTGATCTATGTTTTTATTCATTATGGTTCATAAACTTGTTCTAATGCTTATGTATCATGTATTGATTCATTTTTATCATAGTTAAGGTTATATAATTCCCTATTCTCATGTTTTGTGACGGTTTGTGATATGTCCCCCTTTGAGTCGGTTTTTACAAATGATACGGTTTGAGCACTATTTTGTCTTGTGCTTTGTACTCTCATTCCCTTGGCTACCTCCACGTTCGTAAGGCTGGAATGTCGGAACGGGGAGGTATCCTACTGCTTAAATGCATGTGTTAGTGGGCATACGACGACGTTGTTGGGAGTTGAACGCTTGCGTTGTTCGACCCGGCCGTCAAATGTTGTGTACTTGCGAGGTGGTGTTATTTGCATGTAGCGTACCGCTTGTTATGAGGCTTGTGCTCTTTTCCGCCTCTTTCGTGAATTGATCTACCGAATTTGGGGTACTCGGCGTCTATGATGTAAGACCGAGTCTGGGATGCGAAACGTTTATCGCATGTCGAATCGGAAAATGTTATTTCGGGATCTGGCCAGATTTAGACTAGGACTGGGTATTTATATCGTCGTGCTACCAGGAGGAAATTAGTCTACATAGGCGAAATGTAAGCATCGTGTATGAGTTCAGGGAAATGTTATCCCGTGGATGCCTGTTAATCATACTTGCCATGTACACGGTGCTAGTGCGTTTCATTTACCGTGAGAGATGTCGTCTTGTGTCGTCGTTTGAATGCGTGATTTCATGATATTGTTCATGGTCATTGCATGATTGGACACCGTCAATGTCTTGGATGTGAATGGATGATAATATGTGGATTTAATGGATCATCGCATGACTTGGCATGGTTTGTTTGTCGAGTCTCAATCTTATCAAACTTATACCGCTAACGGTGAGATGCAAGCCCTAGTGAGCGTATTCGGTTGCCTAAGAGTGTCTTCCCCGAGTCTTTGCATAACATGATGGATTCGGACTTGTAACTCTTATGTTCTTATCATTATATATTGAATTGCCTATCTATCCTTATCGTATCTCACATGTATATCAATATGTATGCATGCTTTACTTTTGTATTTCATTCTATGTACGTTTAATGTGATATGGCTGGGAGAACCCGGAGTTACTCCCCACTGACTGTGGCGTTCATGTTTTTCATGGATGAACAAGGTTGCTTGCATGGATGGCTTTTTGCTTGACATTTTGGGTTCGGGTGTGAGCTAGCGGGCGTTGTCCCTGGATTAAAAACACCTCTAGACGATTTTAGCTTATTTGCTAAACACTTTTACTTGTTAACATTTTGGAGAGACTTCGTCTCTTGATGTAGTATAATTCGTACTTTAGTTTGTAACATTTGACACTCCTCGTATTCTTTCCTTGCATGTATAAAAGTTTTTAAAACTTCATATTTCCGCTATATAATTCACATGCTTGTTTGTTTATATTTCCGCATTCGCGAGAGTTGTCACAATTATTGTCTTAGAGAACTTAATTCTAAGGTACTTTAGATCATTTTTCGGGTCAAAATATATATTAAATATAACTTGAGTCCTTACAAGGTTGATAAAATATATTTAAAGTAGAAGTTAAATCAATATATCAATATTATTTTCTTAAAACTACGGAATATATTTTATTACAGTTTTAAAACTTCAAAAGTTTATTTTTATAAGTTATTAATTGTTATAGGAAAATTATGAAAAAACATTACGTAGACCCGTTCATCGCACGGGCATGAAATCTAGTATATATATATAAAAGATGCTTTTTTCGAGGCACGTGAGTGACTCCAACTTTGTGGGAAATCTTTAAATATCTTTTTATTAACTATTTTTATTATGGAATAAAATAAAATAAAAATAAAGTTGGAATATAATTTGGAACTCTTTTAGTATTTTTTTATTAACATTTTTAATATGGAAAAAAATAAAAAATAAAATAAAGTTGGAATTAACTTTTTTTTATTACGGAAAAAAAAAAAATATAAAATAATTTTTTATTAACTATTTTTATTATGGGGAAAATAAAAATTATTAAATGAAAAAATAATAAATCTTTTTCGTTATCTTTTAAGGAAAGACATAGGTTTAAATAAATTTTAATTAACTATTTTGATATTACAATTATTATTATTATTATTATTATTAACACTTTTTTTGGGAAAAAAATATTATTATAATTGAAATTTTCATTATTATAATTGAAATTGAATTGGAAGTTCTACAATAAAAATTAAAGTATCAACAAACACAATAGAAAAATTAGCAAATAAAAATCCTTAAAAATTCCCAATAAAAAATATCTCCAATATTTAACAAAAACAAATTATATAATTATAAATAAAAATATTAATTAATTATTGAACTACCTAATTTACTAATTATCGGTTGATAAAAATAATACAATAATAAATAAAAATTATTAAGATAAATTTGTATACCTATACTAAAACACCAATCACAAAACAATATATATAGGGTATCAACTTCTAAACTACCCTACCTTGCCTATTTTAAACTTTCGTTTGCTATTATTTTGTTTTATGTATACTATTCTTTGCTATTAATTTTTTTACGTGGAATATTTTTTGAGTTTCTACAACTATACTAATCATCTCTATTTTCTTTGATAACATGTACTTGATTGATCTTGATAATTTTAATCAAACGAAAGTCAATTAGACAATTGCAAGTATCCAACTATAAATTGTTGTTGTTTCTGGAATGAGATTTGGTAGGTAAATATTTTTCACGAACAAGCTTAGTATAATGATTTGTTATTGATACTGTAATTTTGCAATTGAATATATTTATGAGTTTGTATAAGTTTCAAGAATTTGCATGTTAATTCATACTAACTAATCAACTTTATTTCTTTGATGGCGGCTACTTAATTTAGCTTCATAGTTTTTTTCAAAAAAAAGTTAATTTGTACAAATCCAACTACGTCATTCTCTTGATTTCTATAATGAAATTGTTAGTTTGTACTTTAATTGTGATTTTCCTACAATAAGATTGTTGTATAAATAAAGCAGAAGGTCTTGCTTTAGACGGGTCAAGTCCCTCACCAAAGAGCAAGTGGGGCAAGTGGGAGATTATCCATCATCCCCCCACTTATCCCACTTGCTCTTATGTGAGGGGTTTGACCCGTCTGAAGTAGTAAAACAGGTCACCTCGTTTGAAACAAGAATTTGTGTAAAGCAAGATAGTCTCATACTGTGAGATGGTTTATTTCTGTAAGTATACTATTCATTTTATGCGAAAGGATGAATTTTATTTTTACATAATCGTAACAATCTGATAATGTGAAACCGTCTCAGATAATAATTACTGAATTTGTTACTCAAAACTAACGACCTTTTTGGGTATTGTTTGATTTGCGTGCAAAAGCTGTTTGTGGTTTGATGTACATATTTTGGGTATGGCAAAAATTCCAAATCAGGGTGGTTTGGAATTAAAGAGGCGGAATTTGCTTTAGTTAGAGATAATGTTGATAATTACTCTATGTGTTCTAAGTTTTGTGGAGTTATTATAACATGTATGCTTAAGAATATGTAACAGTCTACTCCCTATAATCGTGCAATAGACTATTACGTATGATGTTTATAGGTTAACCCTCCTTCCGTTCCACTTGAAGGGAAACGTTGGCAATATTACTTTATTAATAGCAATATTTTAAAACACGTGGTAGTTTCTAAGTTTTTTTAAAATACTTTTTTTTTTGGTACCAATGTAAGTATATATAAATCAATCAAAGTCAATTACAACTTGTGCTATGAGCCTATACATGACTCATCTAAACATGATTAGCCTAATTACATCAACTTCAAAGCTCTACACCAACTAACATCCCTATTTGAAATCTTACCAAGTTTCACATTTAGCAATCTCAACCTTATATCAACTCTAACTTGATCCACCAACGACCCTGGACGAATAACAAACTGTTCCAGCCTACATACATTCCTAGCTGTCCAGATACCATATTGCAGTGCTGAGATTAGAGCCCAACAAACCTTCCTTTGAAAACCAGTCGTATTCCTCATGCTTAGTAATCTGTCAGCCTTGTAGAAAACCTGAGCATTAACCTGAATCCAATGAGCCAAAAGGTTATAGCATTCCTGTGTGAACTTGCAGTCTGCAAACAAATGTTGATGATCCTCATTCTGCTCCCCACATAATAAACAAAGTCTATCATTATCAACCCCCATTCTATGTAACCTATCTTTGGTAAGAAGTCTATTCTGCCACAATAACCAGCTAATGAAGCAGTGCTTAGGAGCATTCAGTCTGTTCCAAGCAATCCTGCACCATCCCTTCCTATCTTCTACATTGTTCTGTAACCATGAATAACCATTAGAAATAGTGTAAGGCTTATCTGCACTCATCCATTCATCACTAGTCAGAGCAGGCAGCATCATAGTCTTCACATCACATATCTTCCTCCATGCCCAAGAACTGTAATTTGAAGGGGAGTATGTTTGCCAATTCCTGCCTTTAAGGTAGACTTTATCTATCCACTTGATCCATAGGTGATCCTTCTTCAAAGCTATCCACCACACCAACTTCCCTACAGCTGCACAATTCCAAACTCTAGCATCAACCAGACCTAAACCCCCATAGTCCTTACCTTTGCATAAGCAATTCCAAGCAACTAAAGGAGCTTTTGAGTAAGTATCAGCACCTTCCCAGAGGAAATTCCTGCATAAAGCTTTCAATTTATCCAGCACACCCACAGGTAACACAAAGATTTGTGCCCAATAGTTCTGAACTGTACTTAACACTGATTTTACAAGAGTGAGTCTGCCTGTGTAAGAAATCTTCCTCTTATTCCAGCCTTTGATCCTTGCAGTCATCTTCTCCACTAAGATATTAAACTCAACCTTTGTTAGTCTCTTGTGAGACATAGGAACCCCAAGATATCTAAAGGGAAGAGAACCTTTCTTGAATCTAGTATGTTCCAATATCAGCATTTCAATGTCAGGTTTGACCCCATTCAAAAGAATGTCAGACTTATCATTGTTGATATGCAAGCCAAAGGCCACAGAGAAATATCTAAACCCCTCCATGATCATGAAAATAGACCTCAAATCTCCTTTACAGAAAATTAAAAGGTCATCAGCAAACAACAAGTGATTAAGCCTCAAACTCTTGCATAAGTGATGGAACTTGAACCCCCTTGTTTGACTTACCACACTCATTAATCTACTCAGATACTCCATACACAAAGTAAAGAGAAGAGGAGACAAGGGATCACCTTGTCTAAGACCTTTCTTACCAAGAAAGAAACACTGAGAGACTCCATTAATCACCAGAGAATAGGAAGTAGTAGAGATGCACTGCATAAGCATTTTAATGCAATGCTCAGGAAAGTTAAGACTTGTTAATACCTGCTCCACAAAGCCCCACTCAATAGAGTCATAAGCCTTCCTAAGATCAACCTTAATTAGACATCTAGGGGAAGCAGCTGGACGTGCATACAACCTGATGAGATCCTGTCCTATCAGAATATTCCCCATAATGCTTCTTCCCTTGATGAAGGCAGCTTGTGCATGGTTAACAATCTCAGGAAGAACATAACTCAACCTTTGACACAACACCTTAGCAATAATCTTGTAGATAGTATTACAGCAAACTATAGGTCTAAAATCTTTCACATAAACAGGATTATCTAGTTTAAGAATCAGAACAAGGTTAGTGCAATTAATTTGCTTCAAAATCTTACCTGAGCTAAAGAAATCCTTAATAGCTCTGCAAACCTCTTCTTGGATGATATCCCAACTGGTTCTGAAGAAGCAGCTACTATACCCATCAGGCCCTGGACTCTTGTCCCAAGGTATTGAGAATAAAGCATCCTTAATCTCATCATTAGTTGGGATCTGACACAGCATTTGCCAGTCCTCAGTCTTCACCCCTGGACCAGATTGCATAACTCCATGGCTGAAACCCTCAGTCTGCCCAGCCATACCTAAAAGTTGTATATAATACTGCTCAAAAGCTTTAGCAATCTCATCAGTATTTATTTAAAATACTTAAATAAATTAAATATAAAATATAACATTAAAATAAAATAAATATAAAATAGGTAAGCTAAATTTATATTATTAGAGAAATGTAGATAGAATTTTCAATCATATAATTCTTTCACCGAGGAACATGATGTAAGACCTTCAAAAGAATTGATTCATAGGATCCGTTGAAATTAGGACGGATAGAATGTAACCATATTACAATAAAATGTGAACATTACCCGTAAAAGTTCCCATTAGTTTATTGTCAGGAAATGTCAATTTTAGTTTCAACCTTTTATCACTAGATTATCTCTTTCTATTATAAAATGGTAACATTTTACTCGCTTTAAGTTAAAATCGTTTTAAGGGAGACTAACTGCCTCAAATTAATCATCATAGTTCATAACCTCATACCTTGCAAATAAAGTAAGGTAGAGAATTACGCCTTGATATAATTTAGTATGACAGAATTTAGTGTAAGACTATAATTTATTTTGATAAAAATAGGTCAATTGTAAAAAAAACGAAACAGCCGTAATTCCAAAAAACGTTTTCAAATGTGATCTCTCTTCATCTGGATTTTGAGATAATTTTGATGTTATGTCATGGCTAAACATTGCAAAAAGAGTATAAAACCACTGGTGAATTATGATGACATTATCAACCTATGTAGCCCCGTTGCACTCTCTCTATCTCTCTTTTTCTCTCTCTCAAATTATTGTTTTTTAGCATAGTATACAACTATACACAAACTATAAAATATATGAGTACTATGAATTTATTAGTAGTAATAATAAATATCAGCAATTATATCGGTATTACGATTATACCTCAACTTTTGATAGATATTATACCATATTCTAACTTTGTAACTCTAATATATCGAAATTGTAGGTTTTATGTCGTATCAATTACTACATTTTGTATGATTATGTTACCTAATCAATATATATATATATATATATATATAAAAGAGGCTTTTTTTTAGGCACGTGAGTGGTTCCCCGTTTATACGAACTCTTAAAATAAAAAATAAATTCATACATATACTTTCCAAGTTATGGTTGAACTCTTAGATTTTTATTATATATTTTAAATTAATTATTTTCCTAATAATATTATCAACTTTTTAACATTATATTTGTACATATACTTTCCAAGTTATGGTTGAACTCTTAGATTTTGATTATATTTTTTAAATTAATTATTTTCCTAATAATATTATCAACTTTTCAACTTTTTAGAAACTCTTCAAATAAAAATTAAATTCATAACTATTATTTGTCCCACATTGAAAAATAATGTAGATGTGCTAAAACTATTACATATAAATAGTAGAATTGTCCCACATTGAAAAAATAATAAAGTGGGTAATCCTATGATTGTAAATAGGAGTCATCCTTAAACTTTATGTATCAACCCAAAATTATTGAATCTCTTAAATATTGTCTTAGAGATCTCTTAAAAGTTTGTAGATGTGATGAATATACTATGTATAAATACTAAAATTGTCCTACATCATAAAATTAACATAAGATGGGTGATCCTATGATTAAATATATGAATCATTTTTGGACCTTATATAACAAACTAAAATCTTTTAAGTCTCTTAAGTATTGTCTTAGAGATCTCTTAAAAATTTGTATATTATTATCTTCACAATTGTTAAATTTACATCATTAAAAATTAATTTTAAAAGGTATTATTAAAAAAATTTAAGTATTGTAAAAAAAATTATGAAGATAATATAATTAGATTCGTGGTGAAAAAAACCCTGCAAAGTATAGAAACTCATATTATTTGGACATATTTGGTGTAATTTTTAGTATATTATATGTCCTACATTGAAAAATAATGTAGATGTGGTGAATATATTATCTATAAATAGTAGAATTGTCTCACATCAGAAAATTATCGATCATAAGGTGGGTGATCTTATGATTACAAATAGGAATCATATTTGGAACTAAAGTTTCAACCCAAAATATTTTGAGCCTCTTACATATTGTCTTACAAAACTCTAAAAATTTGTATTATAATTTTCACTATAGTGAAATTTACATCATTAAAAATTAATTTAGAAAAATATCATAAATAATAATTTTGATGGTAAACTATTTAATGTGTTATTTGTTCCACATTGGAAAAAACAATGTAGGTATTGTGACTCGTGAATATATATTACGTATAAATATCAAAACTTGTCCCACATTAAAAAATTATCATAAAGTGGAGTGATCATAAATATGATCATCGCACGAGCTTTTAAACTATTTTTTTATATTGTTATGTTAATAAATGACTTTAAAAATTTAATAAATGACATTTAAAATATTTTTTATTATTCTAATATTAATATAACAGTTTAGTAACAGTTAAGAAATAAATATTATATGAAAAAAGATGGTGTACTACTTAGTTTGTTATTAGTCCCACATTGAAGAATAATGTATGTGTGGTGAATATATTACTTATAAATTGTAAATTGTCCCACATTGAAAAATTATTATAACATAGGGTGATTTATGATTATAAATATGAGTCATCCTTGAACTTAGGTATAAACCTACAATTTTTTAAGTCTCTTAATCATTGTTTTGGATAGCTCCAAATGGAATTATAATAGTCACAATAGTTAAATTTACATTATTAAAAATTAATTTAGAAAATTATCATAAATAATAATTTTGATGATAAACTACTTAATGTGTTATTAGTCTCACATTGAAAAATAATGTATTTGTGGAAAATATATATACTAATAAGTATGATTATAAATAGGAGTCATTTAGTCTCTTAAGTATTGGTTTAATGAACCTTTAAAATTTTGTATTATTAATTCCACAATAGTGAAATTTACATCATCAAACTTAATTTAGAAAATTTAGGAAAGTATCCTATATAAGTAATAATTTTTATGGTGTACTACTTAATAAGTTATTTGTCCCACATTGAAATATAATACAAGTGTGGTAAATATATTACGTATAAATAGTATATTGTCCCACATCATAAAATTATCATAAGCTAGGATGATCCTATAATTATAAATAAGATTCATTCTTGGAACTTAGATATCAACCCATAATCTTTTGAGTCTCTTAAATACTATCTTAGAGAACTCTTAAAAATTTGTATTCACATTAGTGAAACTTACTTCATCAAAAATTAATTTAGGAAAATATCATTAAAAAATAAAGTGAAAATTATTTTATTTATCTCAATATACATTTCCTATATTATATTCAAGTGGTATTTATAATTTGTATATAAAATTTTGTACATTCAATTCACAAAAAATATTGTGAAAATGAGTCATCTTTCAACTTAGATATTCACCCAAAATCTTTTGAATCTCTCAAGTATTATCTTTCAAAGATCTTAAAAGTTTGTATTATTATTTCTACCTTAATGAAATTTACATCATCAAAAATAATTTAGAAAGTATCGTATACAATAATTTTAATGGTAACTACCAAATAAGTTATTTGTCTCACATTAAAAAGTAATCAAGTGTGGTGAATATACTATGTATAAATAGAAGAATTGTCCCACATCGGAGAAATATCATAAGCTGGGATGATCACGCGATTATAAATAAGAGTCGTCCTTGAAACTTAGAGATGAACCCAAAGTCATTTAAGTCTCTCAAATACTCCCTTCGTCCCGGACATTTGTTTGCCTTTTTTTAGGAGTATTTTAGTCAAAGGCAAACAAATGATTAAGACGAAGAGAGTATTGTTTTAGAGAGCTCTTAAAAGTTTGTATTAGTTATGAAAATAATATAATTAGATTCGTGGTAAAAAAAAAAATGCTATCATTACAGTATAGAATATCATATTATTTGCATATACTTTGTGTAATTCTTACTATGTTATATATCTCACATCGAAAAATAATGTATGTGTGGTGAATATACTTATAACTATAAATAGTAGAATTGCCCTATATCGAACAATTAGCATAAGGTGCGGTGATCAACCCAAAATCTTTTGAGTTTCTTAAACATTGTCTTAGAGAGCTTAATTCTTAGGTACTTTGAATCATTTTTTGAGTCATAATATAGATCAAATATAACTTGTGTCCCGACAAGGTTGGTAACATATGTTTAAAATAGTATAGGTTGAATCAATATATCAATATTATTTTTTAAAAAATTACAGAGTATATTTTATTATAGTCTTAAAAATTCAAAAATTTATTTTTATAAGTTAATTGTTATAGGAAAATGACGAAAATGACATTAACGTAAACCCGTGCATCGCACGGGCATGAAATCTAGTTTACACATATTTTAGTTAATTATCTTTTTTTCTTTTTAATTATTATATTTCGTACCAATTGGAAGTGTGCAAATTTTACTACCTGTGAAGGGCAAGACACGAATAATAATATAGTAATCTAAAGCTCAATTCTTAGGTATCTTGATCATTTTTTTTTTCCGTAAATTTATCAATCAAAACATATATAAACCTATTAAATAATTTGAATGGGAGGGTCGTGTTAATACTTTTTTTGTCATAATATAGATCATATATAATTTGAATCATTGCAAGGTTGGTAAACTATGATTAGAATATAAGTTGAATAATAAATTTATCAGTTGGTCTTGCTTCAGACGGACCATTTTGGTTCAAAGCAATAAGACGGAATTTTGTAATCACTTTACAGTTAAATGTAAGCACTATTGAAAACAAGTTGATATAAGCTGTGGTTACATTTTATTAAAAAGTGGCAACGGAATCCCGTCTTATTTTCCAGACAGAAATAGTCTGTCTGAAATAATAATTTTTGTAAATTATTAATATTATTTGGAGGGATCATAATAGATGAGAGTAGGGAAAGGGGTGTTCGTGGTCATGGATGGTCTGGTTTCCATTTATTTGGGTCGTTAGGTCAATTGAGTGAAAAGTTTAAGCGAGTGTAAAAGCAGACTGATTAATCTATTAAATAAAAGAATATCATTCCATAAAAAGTCGAGTTAATAAAATTTAACCGCTTGTGATAAAAGTTGATTAATTTATTAGGATATAAAATAATTAATCAAATGAAAACTTAATTCATGTAAATACTATATTCCAGGTCCAGGCTCAGGTGAAGGAATTTTCCAGTAGAAGGGTCAAACTTTGTACGTACTTAAAATGACTTCGTAGTAAGTTAAAAGGTCAAAGTTCAAAAGTTTATTTATATATGTTAATTGTTGTTGAATTAATTAAGAAAATGACATTAATATAGACCTGTGCATTGAACGGGCATGAAATCTAGTAAACTGTGTTTCTTAGTTGTAATTGTTAAGCAATACAAGGTGTCCAAGTGAAGAATCTAAAACTGTTGTTGTTGCTTCATTATGTTTACCTTTGCACACATATTTCTGGTATTGCTTCAATTAATCTCATCATAAGGTTGAATATAAAGCTCTCTTCTCAGTGACATAATCAACGCTGTGATCGAACCGACAAATCTCTTGCCATACAAGTACGACATTGGCATATACACCAGCCTACAGTAGGATAGCAGTTTCCCTGCACTTGGAGACTGACTGTCACTGTCTTATACAGTTATACTAGAAAGGAATGTTATGCTTGCTACTGTAAACTGAAAAGTTTATATGCAAAGTTTTTTAAGACCTGCATGTATAGGTAGAAATTGAGGGAGTAGCCACAACTCTGGTGGTATGGGGTTGCAACCATCCCAATCGTAAACACCGAGAACCTAAAATTACATAAATTAGGTTGGTAATATAGAATAAAATGGCTCACTAAATTGCCCATACTTATTGTCAAGTAGTAGCTGCCAACGCAACTTTTTCGAATTTTCACTGGTAATATGGAAATAGCTTCGTCATGACTTCTATTACGGAGTAGAAATTTGTGGCGTTCAAGTAACTGTCGGAAACTATTACCTATTCATCATTAGCTAATCGGAAATTTTCTCTTTAGTTGTTTTTTCCTAGTTTTCAGAACTACTTCACAATATTATGTCTTTACTACAGTACTGTCGTCATCGTTGAAACAAGAACAATGTGACAACCCTCGCGAATGCGGAAATATAAAACATACAAGCATGTGAAATATATATAGCGGAAAATACGGTATTTTAAAAACCTTTATACATGCAAGATAGAAAAATACGAGGAGTGTCAAAATATTACAAACTAAATAAAAATACCACAAGAGACGTAGTCTCTCAAAGTGTTAACAAAAGACAAAGTAATTAGCAACTAGCTAAACAACGTCTAGAGGTGTTTCATCCAGGGACAACGCCCGCTAGCTCACACCCGAACCCAAAATAGCATAAGCAAAAAGCCATCCATGCAAGCAACCTGTTCATTCATGAAAAACATGAACGCCACAATCAGTGGGGAGTAACTCCGGGTTCTCCCAGCCATATCACCTTAAACGTACATATAAGGAAATACAAAAGTAAAGCATGCATACATATAGATATACATGTGAGAATACGATAAGAATAGATAGGCAATTCGATAATTAAAGATAAGAGCATATGGAATACAAATCCGAATCCATCATGTTATACAAAGACTCGGGGAAGACACTCTTAGGCAACCTAATACGCTCACTAGGGCTTGCATCTCACCGTTAGCGGTATAAGTTTGATAAGATTGAGACTCGACAAACAAACCAAGTCAAGTCATGTGATGATCACATAATATCCAACATATTATCATCCATTCACGAACCAAGACATTGACGGTGTCCAATCATGCAATGACCATGAATAATATCATGAAATCACGCATTCAAATAACGACGACACAAGACGACAACTCTCACGGTAAATGAAACGCACTAGCATCGTGTACATGGCAAGTATGATTAAAAGGCGTTCACGGATGACATTTCCCTCAACTCATACACGATGACATTTCGTATATGTAGACTAATTTCCTTCTGGTAGGACGACGATAATAATACGGTCCTAGTCTAAACCTGGCCAGACTCTCGGAATAAATCATGTTCCGATTCGACACGCGATGACATTTCGCATCCAAGCCTCGGTCTTACAAAAATAAACGCCGAGTACCCCAAATTCGGTAGATCAATTCACGAAAGAGGCGGAAAAGAGCTCAAGCCTCATAACAAGCGGTACGCTACATGCAAATAACACCACCTCGCAAGTATACAACAGTTGACGGCCGGGTCGATCAACGCATAGCGTTCAACTCCAACAACGTCGTCGTATGCCCACTACACATGCAATTAAGCAGTAGGATACCTCTCCGTTCCGACATTCCAGCCTTACGAATGGGAAGGTAGCCAAGGGAATGAGAGTACAAAGCACAAGACAAAATAGTGCTCAAACCGTAACATTTGTATAAACCGACTCAAAGTGGGACATAGCAAAAACCGTCACAAAACATGTGATACAAGTGAATGAAAATATCATATATCCAAAACATGAATCAATACATGATACATAAGCATTTGAACAAGTTTATGAAGCATAATGAATAAGAAACATAGATAACTCTCCAAAACAACAAGTTTGGAAACTAACTAAAACAAGGGTTCACTTCAAACTGTAATAACTAGAGTTCTAGATATGAAAATGCAGAAATTCAAAGTCGAGGTGATAGCTTATCCTCTTACGGTTCCAACGAATGGTCACAAGCCCAAAACAAGCAAGTAACGAGGGAGATATGATCATTCTACCAAAAAGGGTCAGTGCAGTGAAACTGCACAAGTCACGACCGTGACTTGTATTTCACGACCGTGAAATGAGGTTTCACGACCGTGAAATGACATCTCACGACCGTGAAACACTCTGTTACCAATTCACCCGAGAGCCTTCAACAAAATTCAATCCTATCATTTCCAATTCTCATAATTCCTCTCTAATAACTATCAACAATCAATATTCATCATCAACAATCATCAAACAACAACAATCATTATCCATAACATAATTCCTAACTTACTTATCGTATTCTAAATACGAATCCTAGCATATAAAGCATGTAAAACACGTAAATGATACCGAGTAACCCTTCACCGTTACCTTTACGCGTCTTTAAACGGTTACTAAGCCTTCCTAGTAGTCTCCACCTACAATTAGGTAATAAAAGATGAATATATTTCACCTTGAGAAAGACGGATAATTTAAAAAGCGAGAAAGACGGTAATTTTATTACTAATACGGATAGAGGAAGGTAAGAGGAGAAGAATAAGACGAACTTACGTGAATTCTAGCAAGTAACGAACGAGCTATGAAGATTCTAAGCTTGAAAAGATTATGGAGGCAAGGTTTTTGATATTTGCTTAAGGAAGAAGAAAGAAATGAGTTGTGTGGAAATGAATTAGGTTTAGGGAGTATGAGGGAGTATAAGTAAGGGTGAGTCGGAAAAGTCAACGAAAGTCAAAGGCGGATCAAAAGTCAAGAAAAGTCAAAGGCGGCTCAAAAGTCAAGAAAAGCCAAAGACGACTCAAAAGTCAAGAAAAGTCAAAGACGACTTAAAAGTCAAGAAAAGTCAAAGACGACTTAAAAGTCAAGAAAAGTCAAAGACGACTTAAAAGTCAAGAAAAGTCAAATTCGCCTTAAGACGGGATTCTCATGGAATCTCGCAGAAATTCCAAATACGAACTCGGAAATTCTAAATTTGACTCGAAATAATAAATTCTAAATTAAAACTTAAATTTGCTGAAAAGGTTTCGTAAAATATTTCTACTAGAAAAATAAGGTACATTTCCGGGTGTTACAACAAGATTAAAAGTAATAGTGACAAACTGTGAGCCAGAACTTTCCCCAGGAAGGAATGCCAATGGCGCCGCCATGGTCAAGGATCCATTGGCGGCCTCTCGCAATGGCGTAATCTTTGCCATCATCAAGGCCTTCTCCAAGCAACCTTAGTGTAATGTAGCTGAGTACTGAACCAAACATAGAACTGTGGCTCTCTATGTGGAGTCCCCATCCTCCGTCTTCATTCTGTCATTAAACATTGTTTCTTATGTTCCTCCTTATCTAATATCTATGATATATGTACTCTATGATACCAGAGGTAGAATACTAGAATTTCATCATACCTGGTGGTTGTAGATGTAGCGTTTAATCTCTTTATGGTGTTCAGGAGATAAAATCGTGTTGATTTCTCCGGTTATGTGCACGGCTATAACCTATATTGTGTCGTCATTTTAGGTTAATCATTTGCACAACTTTGTTTCACAAATTTCTGTACAAGACCTCATTCACAAAAATACTTATTTTTCAGTTTGTTCTAACTTTTAAGAGAGACATGTGAAAATCCATCTTACTAAGATGTAGGGCTCGCAACCAAGTAAGTCTAGTCAGTTTCACTTGTGTCTCAAGCCATAAGAAGCTCGGTTTGTCCCCTCAATACCACCTTCCTAGGTCCTAGTTCATTCAGGTTTGATGATTTGATTCTGCTAATTATCGTTTAGGGCTATTATTGATCATTCTAAACACGAGTCTATTATGTTATGTTTAGAACTGTCATTAGATCCAATCACTTAAGTTTCACGTTGAAATTCTCAAGTTAATGATCGGGGATCCCATTAAATAATTGTCGAATTATCAATAGATTCGGGAAACATTGTAGGAGAAAAACTTACAAGAAGAGGGAGAAAATATAATTGGCCAGCGGATTCGCAAGGCCAGTGACCATCACGAGCCTGCAATTTAGAGGAGAAACTGATAGCTCTTCTTAGTGTCGTGGTAACTGTTGTTTTTGTTATCTCCTCATTCTCCTGCAATTTGATTGCTGCAGGTAATGCTAAACCTGGGTTCTCTTTCCTCATCTGTTTTTAACAGTTTCAGCTATATAAAATTGGAAGGGGGAAATGAACATGAATTCCAAACGTGAATTAGTTTTTTTAATTTTTCGTTATTAGGCTAAGAGTTCGATCATTTCATTGATAACGTGATACCAGACAAGTACTCGTATTAGATTGGATAATGCGGAAGTGCTTCGTACAATCGTACATGAGAATAGTTGAGTGACGATACTCAACCCTAGATGGATGATTCCTATGCAGAGGGACCCTAACTGTATACCTCTATTTTAGGGTGCTATTTAAGAATACTGTGGTGCACCTAACATCTCTCTTCATCCTTCAACGTAGCCTCGACTCTTGAGTGTATAGACTATACGCTGTGTAACTTTAACTTTGGCTTACTATCAAGTATTTGAGTATAGTAAATTACTAACTATCATTGTTAGGGGATGACTTGAACTATGAAATGTAAAGGTGAATGATTGACCTGCATTCTCAAGAGGTATTGAACAATATTGGCACAAATATTGTGACGATATTGTTGTAATATTCAATGAATAATATTTTTGATTAAGTATGTAAAGTGTATATTTAATTCCCTCATTTATAGTCTAAATATTAGGAAGTGAATATTGCTAGGTTGTATATATTGGCTTCTCATCATTCCTGTAATGCATCCATTGAATAATAATCAGAAGCTTTTCTCCATTCTCTTCCCTGGTGTTATTAGTTTTTCATGGCATCAGAGCCATCTTAATTATTTCTCAAAAAAAAAAAAAAACACAAAGCAAGAAAACGTAACAATAAACCCACAATGACACAGGGAGATGGAGCCAAAAGGAATGATGTCAAAATTGAACAAATTTCACCATCCTCACCACTATATTTGCATCCAAGTGATAGCCCAAGTTTGACATTAACTCAAACCAATTTTAATGGGGAAAATTTCGAGTTATGGGTGGATGCAGTGCGAAACGGTCTCGACGCCAAAAATAAATTAGGATTTGTCGAGGGTGCCGTTAAGAAACCAGTGGTTGAGAAAGGAAAGAAATAAACCCTTGATGTTGTTGCCTGGCGGCAGTGCAACGCAATGGTGAAGTCGTGGCTAAGAAACGTAATCGATCCAAAACTCCATCCTAGCATAACCTTTTCTGGAACAGTAATGGAGATTTGGAAAGAATTACATGAGCGTTTCTCAAGCGGAAATGCATTGAGGGTTCACCAACTGAAAAGTGACCTTAACGAGTGCAAGCAAAAGAAGAATCAATCTGTAGTTGAGTATTATACACAGTTGAAGGCCATTTGGGACGAATTAGCCAATTATAGCAAGGTACCACAGTGCACTTGCGGTGCGGCAGCAGCGATGAACAAGGAGCGAGAGGAAGAGAAGGTACACCAGTTCTTAATGGGCCTAGACAATGTTTTATACGGTCACATTCGATCAAATTTATTGATGGAAGACGAAGTTTCGACATTGAGCAGAGCATATGCTCTTGTTATGCGGGAAGAAAGACATCAAGCAGTAACCAAGGTAAAAGCAGAAGAAACAGAGGCGGCCATGGCGGCACAAGTTATGGGTGATGCTGGAAGAGGTCGTGGTAATGATGCAACCAAAGACAAGGAAGACACGAGCATCATAAAATGCTCATATTGTGGAAAACTCTGGCATACCGAGGAGAACTGTTGGGACAAGCTAGGCTATACAAGTAGAGGAAGAGGCCGTGGACGCCGTGGCAGGGGAGGAAGAGGCCGTGGTGGATACCATCAACGAGCCAACGCTGCGGCAGTGAATGAGAATGAAGCCCAGAAGCAAGAACTTACCCAAGAAGAGGTAGTACAGTTGAGAGGATTCTTAAACACCAAAGCAGAAAGTAGTCAGAGACTCCAAGCAGGTATGAGCAATAAGTTATTTGGTAATTGGTTACTCGATAGCGGAGCATCGCATCATATGACGGGGCAACGAGATTTACTTGACAATATATGGCGAGGCACACTCCACCGTTGGTTTACCCGATGGGTCACATATAGTGGCACAAGAACATGGAACCGCGACGTTGAATGATAATTTTGTGCTTAAAGACGTTCTTTATGTTCCGTCCTTGACTTGTGACTTAAGTTCTATCCAACAAATGATTACAGAAAACAATTGTATTGTGACTTTTTACACTGATCATTGTGTTATACATGACCAATCTACGAGGATGAAGATTGGACGGGGTGAGCACAGTGATGGGGTCTATTATTTCAAAGGTGGACGTGAGCATATCGTGGGGAAGACTAGCACAAGTGGAGATGCACAACTATGGCACAAAGGGCTCGGTCATCCGTCGTCTAGTATTTTACGTCTTTTCTCAAGTTTAATTGGTTTTAATTTGTCATGGAACACTAGTGATATTTGCGACCCGTGTTGTCGGGCCAAACAAACTCGCTCGGTTTTTAAACCCAATAATAAGAGGAGTTCGGAATTATTTGCTCTCCATACATTGTGACATTTGGGGCCGTATCATGCTAAAAGTTTGTCTGGAGCGCACTATTTTCTTACTATAGTGGATGACCGAAGTAGAGCTGTTTGGGTTTATTTGATGCGAGATAAGGGGGAAGTGAGTCAATTAATGATAAATTTTTGTAACATGACAAAAACGCGGTTTGGGAAAGAGGTTAAAGTAGTACAAAGTGACAATGGAACGGAGTTTCTTTCCAGTACCATGAAAGATCATTACAATAAGCATGGGATAGTCTTCCAAACTAGTAATATTGACACCCCGCAACAAAATGGTAGGGTGGAAAGAAAACATAGACACATTCTAGAAAAGGCGAGGGCACTCCGTTTTCAAAGCACTTTGCCTGTTGATTTTTGGGGGGAATGTGTTCACACCGCTGCGTACTTGATAAATAGAACACCCACTCGATTGCTAAATGGCTTAACTCCTTATGAAGTTTTGTATGGAAAACGACCTTGCCTTGACAACATACGAGTTTTTGGTAGTCTATGCTATGCACATAATAAAGACAAACCAAAAGACAAATTTAAAGAACGGGGTAAGAGATGCGCATTTTTAGGATACCCATATAGTAAAAAGGGGTGGAAGGTTTATTATTTGCACACAAAACAATTATTTGAGTCAAGGGACGTCATATTTTATGAGCACATTTTTCCTTTTGCTAATGACCCGTCGCCTAATACTGATGAGAAGCCACAAGCAAGTTCCCCTGATTATTCTATTTACGTAGACAACATATATAATGATCATGAGCCATATGTTGACCATGAGAATGATTATGAACTTTGGGATAACCAAGAAAGAGCCACTGATGACCACGTAATAGAAGAAGCAGTGGCAGAGGAAACACAAACAGGGGATACAGAACTTATAACGACGAATGATTTGATGGGGCGTGGTGCTCGTGAAAGATTTGAACCCTTTTGGAAGAAGGCCTACGTTTGCAAGTCGACCCGAATCATAGACCCCACGACAAATGCTCACTCAATTCAAACAACATCCAAGAAGAAAGGTACGCGTTATCCAATTGTCAATTACGTCACTTCAAATTGTTTTTCTAATAATCACAGGAGCTACTTGGCGAAAGTTGATGCAATAAAGGAACCGCGGAATTATCAAGAGGATGCCCAATTATACGAGTGGAGGCAAGCTATGTCGAGAGAATTTGAGGCACTTGAAAAGAATGGAACGTGGCAGATTGTTGACCTCCCTAAAGGAAAAAGACCCATTGGATGTCGGTGGGTTTACAAAGTAAAATATAAGGCGGATGGAACGATTGAACGATACAAAGCGAGATTAGTTGCTCAAGGTTACACACAAGTAGAAGGAGTAGACTACCATGAAACTTTTGCTCCGGTTGCAAAAATGACGAGCGTTCGTTGCTTACTTGCTGTGGCGGTTTCAAAGGGATGGTCTATTGCACAATTAGATGTTAATAACGCTTTCTTACATGGCGACCTGGATGAAGAAGTCTACATGCGAACTCCACCTGGTTTTGACAAAGGGGGATCGACTAAAGTGTGTAAACTAATGAAGTCTTTATATGGTTTAAAGCAAGCTTCACGAAATTGGTTTGCTAAGTTAACAAATTCTTTGACGAGGTATGGTTTTGTTCAATCTATGGCTGATTACTCGTTATTTACTTACAATAAAGACGACATATTTCTTGGTGTTTTGGTTTATGTTGATGACATGATAATTATGAGCAATAACGAGGAAGCAAGCAATCGTCTCAAGGTTTTCCTTGACCGAAGTTTTGGCATTAAGGACCTAGGAAGACTGAAATATTTTTTGGGAATTGAGGTAGCCACCGGGTCCAAAGGGCTTTTTCTTAGCCAAAGAAAGTATGCTTTGGAAATTATAATGAAGGCGGGATTGGAAGGAGCAAAACCAGTCGAAACTCCTATCCAACCAAACCACCATTTGGCTCTAGCCGAAGGACATGTGTTGAAGGACCCCATGAAGTATCGATGTTTTGTATGGCGACTCATTTATTTGACTATCACGAGGCCAGACTTGGTGTACGCGGTTCATGTATTGTCCCAATTTGTACATGCTCCAAGAAAAGAGCATTTGGATGCAGTTTTTCGAGTGATAAGTTACATAAAGGGCAGCCCGGGAAAAGGAATCGTGATGGGCAGAAATTGTGATTTAATGTTACGTGGATATTCAGACTCGGATTATGCAGCATGCCCATTGTCGAGGAGATCAATAACCGGTTATTTTGTGTCATTAGGTCAGTCACCTATATTATGGAAGGCACGAAAACAAACGACGGTGGCAAGATCAACGGCCGAGGCAGAGTATAGAGCACTAGCAGGGGTCACTAGTGAAGTATTATGGCTGAAGTCTTTTCTTCAATCACTCGGCATTAATCACACAAGTCCTATTGAAATTTTCTGTGATAACAAGGCTGCTTTACACATCGCAAAGAACCCTGTTTTTCACGATTGTACCAAGCACATCGAGATTGATTGCCATTTTATTCGTCATCACCTCGTCAATAAGACCATTGCAACGTCGTATATACGAAGTAAGGAGCATATTTCAGATATCTTCACGAAGGCACTTGGAGGTGATGCTTTTCGCTATCTACGGTCCAAGTTGGGCATTGGATTACCAAGTGCTCCAACTTGAGGAGGAGTATTGAACAATATTGGCACAAATATTGTGACGATATTGTTGTAATATTCAATGAATAATATTTTTGATTAAGTATGTAAAGTGTATATTTAGTTCCCTCATTTATAGTCTAAATATTAGGAAGTGAATATTGCTAGGTTGTATATATTGGCTTCTCATCATTCCTGTAATGCATCCATTGAATAATAATCAGAAGCTTTTCTCCATTCTCTTCCCTGGTGTTATTAGTTTTTCAAGAGGAGATCAGAGCTTTACCTTGTCATGAAATGGTTCCGCTTGAACACCTCCCTTATAAGATTAGAGAAGAATTGTTTAAGCTTAATTATATTAACAAGGGATACAACGTATTTATAATACAAGGCTATTAGGTTAAACTACGAAGATACAATATTACAGAATATAACAATATTGGAAACGGAATAATGACGATATATTACAAAGATACAGGAAATATAAACTAAGTACTATTTTCCTTAATACGCCCGTGCAAGATGGACAATCAAGAGGATAGACCAATCTTGGATAATAACGAGACAAACCGAGGACGCGGTAAAGGTTTTGTCAACGCATCCGCCAATTGATCATTTGTATGCACATGTTGAACACGGATGGTTTTGTTGCGAACGTGCTCCCGAACAAAATTGAATGATAAGGCAACGTGCTTCATACGGGAGTGAAATATTGGGTTTTCGGAGTAGTGAGTGGCACCAAGATTGTCACAATAAATGACGGGAGTGCAAGAACACGCCACACTTAGTTCATCTAGTAAAGAACGAACCCATAAAAGTTCAGCCGTGACATCGGCAATAGCTCGAAATTCTGCCTCAGTGGACGAACGAGCAATAGTACGTTGTTTGCGGGATACCCAAGAGATAGGATTACTACCAAGATAAACAATGTACCCGCTAGTAGAGATATAATCATCCTTGTCACCTGCCCAATCAGCATCGCAAAAAGCATGGAGAGTAGAAGGCGTGTGAGCACGTAATTGGAGACCAAGATCATGAGACCCTTTAAGATACCGTAACAAACGTTTAAGCGCGGTCCAGTGACACTCCTTGGGAGCATGGAGGAATTGGGCTAATTTATTTATAGTAAAGGCTAAGTCCGGACGGGTGAGGGAAAGGTATTGGAGCGAGCCAATGATGGCACGATAGTCAGCATGGGTAGTTATAGTGGGGCCATCGGATTTGGTTAGGGGAGGGTAAGGGAGTAGCGGTGTGGGTGTAGGATTGCAATCAAGAAATTTGTAGCGGGTGAGTAAGTCGTTAATGTATTTAGTTTGAGTAAGTAGTAGACCTTGGGGATTCGGAGTGACCTCAACACCAAGAAAGTAAGACGGGGGACCGAGATCTTTTAAGGAGAAACGAGAATGAATATTTTGAAGGAAGTGAGCTAGGTGAGATGGGGAAGAACCTGTGACAATAATATCGTCAACATATACTAGAAGATAAAGAGAGTAGTCGGACCGAGTGAGAAAGAAGAGAGACGGGTCAGAAATGGAGTTAGTGAAACCGAAGGAAAGGAGATAAGTGCGGAGTTCGTTAAACCAAGCTCGGGGAGCTTGTTTTAATCCATAGATGGCGTTATGAAGTTGGCAAATATGATGGGGAAGGGATGTATTTTGAAAGCCGGGAGGTTGAGACATGTAGACGGTGTCAGAAAGGGATCCTTGGAGGAAGGCATTATTAACATCGAGATGACGAAGTGGCCATTTTTGAGAAAGAGCAATGGAGAGTATAAGACGGATTGTTGCGGGCTTGACTAAAGGACTATAAGTTTCGGTGTAATCAAGTCCCGGGCGTAGGTTGAATCCTTTGGCGACAAGGCGGGCTTTGAATTTGTCAACGGTGTTATCCGAGTTGTACTTTACTCGAAAAACCCATTTGCAACCTATGGTGTTGTAGTGAGGTTGAGGTGAGACGAGGGACCATGTATTATTTTTAGCGTGAGCTTGAAATTCAGCCTCCATGGCGGCACGCCATCGAGGGTCGAGGAGGGCTTGTTTGACCGTGGTGGGAAGGGAATGAGAAGAGGAGAGGGAGGCTGTTTTTGCATACTTGGGATTTGGACAAGTAATATTGTTGGTAAGACGGGTGACGACATGACGAGTAGAAAGGGAGGTAGAGGAGGATGGCAGGTTGGCAGGGATGGTGGCAGCAGTGGTGCTGGCCGGAGCTGGGTCAGAGGCAGTGGAGGGGGACGGGTTGGCAGCAGAGGAAGTGGCAGGAGGAGTACGGGGAAGGGGAGTTTGTTCCACGGCAGGAATAGGCAAAACAGGGGGTCGGAGCAGGGGAAGGGAAACAGAGCACCAGTGAGAGGGGGAGGGAAGTGCAGGGGGAAGGGAGGTACTATGCACGGGGTACGGGTATTTAGATTCGATAAATTTGACATGTCGGGGAGTGTAGAGTCGATTAGTGGTAGGATCTAAACAGTGATATGCACTTTGAGACGGAGAATAACCCACGAAAATGCACGGGATGGAGCGAGGAGCAAGTTTATGTGGTGTGTATGGTCGGAGCCACGGATAGCATAAGAAACCGAAGCTTCGTAATTTGTCATAATTGGGTTGTTTTTGAAAGAGTTTTAAATAGGGAGATGCATTGTTGAGTGTAGAAGTAGGCATACGGTTAATGAGATAAGAAGCGGTGGTAAAGGCGTGAGGCCAGAAGGTAGTAGGGAGATTGCCGTGGGATAGGAGAGCAAGACCCGTTTCGACTATGTGACGATACCGTCTTTCGGCATAACCATTATGTTCGGGAATGTGGGGAGGGGAGGTGAGATGGGATATGCCATTGAGACCGAGAGTGGGAGTGAGTTTAATGTATTCGCCTCCATTGTCGGAAAATACTTTAATAATTTGTGTATTAAAATATTTCTCAACTAAGGCACGAAAGCGAAGAAAAGTAGCATAAGTATCGGATTTCTTTTTTAAGGGATAGAGCCACATATATTTTGTAAAGTGATCCACAAAAATAACATAGTATTTGTAATTGTCATAAGATAAAACGGGTGAAGTCCATACATCCGAAAAAATTAATTGTAACGGTGCATTTGTAGTAAGAGAGGAAATAGAAAACGGGAGCTTATGGCTCTTATTAATATCACATGACGGACAATCCGAAGAAAAAGACGTTGGAACAGAAAGATGACCAATATTACTAATAAGGCGAAGGACTTTTGAAGACGGATGCCCCAAGCGATGATGCCAAACGGATGTGGGTAGGAAGATACTCGGACAAGCTTGTGGAGACGGAGATGGGCACCATTCAAACAAGCCGTATCGTTTAGTGCCGTGGAGGAGAATGGTTCCGGTCTTGAGATCCTTTTTTAAGACAACAATTCGGTAAGAATATGGCAACGGCATTATTATCGTTACATAGTTTTGGAATGGAGATGATATTGCGAGATATATTCGGGACATGAAGAACATCATTAAATTGTAAAGAAATTGAGGAAGTAGAGTAAGAAAAAGAACCGATATTTTGTATGGAGCGTGTTGAGTCGTCTCCTATGAGAAGATCGTCGACCCCGTCATACGGATTATGGAGAGAAAGATTGTTGAGATCACTCGTAATATGGTGGGTAGCACCACTGTCAATGAGGTAAGAGCGAGGGTCGGTTGGGGTGTTGGCAGTGACGGTGTTAGCTTGAGGCTGATTGGTGTTGCGACGAGGGAAAGGGGGAATTTGAACCGTGGGAAACAAGCGTTTAAACTCCCTGCAAACATCGACATAGTGGCCGGTGTTTTTGCACCACTGACATCGACCTTTGAAGGGGGTAGGGGAGGTGGTGGTGGGGCTGTAAAGTGGCTGGTTGTAGGCAGCAGTGTTGGGTCGGGGTAATAGGCCAGGGGAGTTGTTGTTCGGTTTGGTATATTTTCGTTGGTAAGAGGATTGAGCATAGTGAGCGGATGTGGGTAGGTCGTTATGCATTGGAGACGGTTTATAAGTTAAGTCATGATTAAGTTGTAACAACCCGAAAAAAATGCTAATTTTGCTAGTAAAAATATTTACTAACACTTTTCAGTAGAACTTAAGTTTTTAAAATGGGAATTTTTGTTCCGAGTCTTATTTTGAAATTCCGCGTTCGTATTTGGAATTTTTGTGGGATTCCATGAAAAGACCGTTTTTAGTCATCTTTGACTTTTCTTGACTTTTAAGTCGTCTTTGACTTTTCCTTGACTTTTTAAAGTCGTCATTGACTTTTTCTTGACTTTTAAGTCGTCCTAAACTTTTCTTGACTTTTAAGTCATCTTCGACTTTTCTCGACTTTTCAGTCAACTTTGACTTCCGTTGACTTTTTCCGTCTCGTCTCATAAGTATGAAGACCGAAATTTTATTTAAAAAAATAATATTTTTGATTTATTTTTATTTAGATTTATTAAGATTTATCATAATTTAATATAATTATTTTGAATTTATTCGGAATTTAAAGAATAACTTTTACGGTTTTTAATCGAACGTCATTTAACTCTTCCCGACGCATCGTAATGCGCGCAACAAAATCGAAACTCGACTTTGGCATGAGTCACGCGCCCATGTCATCGTTTTCCACTCACGTTAGATATTTTAATTCTTTTGATTAAATTAATAAGAATATCTAAGATATTTTCAACTTTATCGATCAGTTAACGAAAATTACGCAAATCGCTCAAAATCAGACCCGCTTTCTCTCCTATCCTCACGGTTTTTCTTCTCTCTTTGACCTTGATATTTTCTTTCTTTTCATTACAATAACATAATATCTTGATATTTAATTCAATTAACTTAATATCTAATTAATTACGGTAATATAATTATTATACCGGGTCAATTCCATAACAACAATTTCAAAACCCAACTCACTATTTTGGCCTATATTTACACGGCACTCATCCACTCATTCCTACTCACAAACAACTTTTCATCTTTCAACAAATCAAATAAAGATCAAAACATCACTTTATTTGATCGTTCTTCGTGTTCTTCGTCGTTCATCAATTGTTCTTCATCGTTCTTGAGCAAAACCTTCATAAAATCTTCGTTTCTTAATTAAATCCATCCTAAATTATATTTCTAGACTCTCCTCTTCGCTCCTCATCTTCACGTATGGTTTAATTTCAATTCCGTCAAGATCGTTTTCAACACTTTAATTATGGAAAATCATATTTTAAGTTCTAATAATGTTTTCTTGTCATTTCTTATAGGGGAAGATTTTGAAGACGAGTTTGGTGACTCGTATATCTTAGGAGAGACTAGAAGACGGGTTTCTTAGTTCTTAGTTCTTATTATTTTGGTGCTACTTGATTTTAGCTAGCTAAGGTAACGATTCCGAGTTACTCGACGGATAAATGTTACATAGCTTTGGTTTACTTTAGTTTTTGGTTCATCTATAGTTTTTGTTCATATGATTAGGGTTTTATGATTTTAGTTAGTAACATGATAAGTGGTTGATTTTATTATGTTGTAGGAATTTATGAATATGTTGGTGTCCTTGTTATATTTTTATGATTTCTTCAGGATGATGATTGTTGCATGTTGGATGGTTAAATTGGATGTTTAAAAATGGATGTTAGTAATTAAAAACATGTTAGAATTAATTGGAAATTGGGGTTGTTGCTTTGGTTGTGTGAACCGTGGAGGAGGGGCCAAACCGGACCAGACCAGCCGGTCCAGGCCGGTTCAGACGGGTCTGGGCTGGTCCATGGTGGGTCCGGGTTTTGGTCTTTGGGTTGTGTCAATGTTTGATTGTTTAATTGTTGTTTTGACGGGTTTTAATTATGTTAAAGCATGCGGGAAATAATTAGAAACGGTTTGTAGTAAAACCGTTAAAAAGGCCAAAACAGCCCATTTTGCCAAAACAGGCCGTGAGGCCCAAATCAGGCCCATGTGGGTCCGGTCCAACTCAGCCCGTGGGTCCCACTTTGGGACTTGTGACGGTTTTTGAGTTATCGTCATTTTTATCGCGTTTTGTAATAATTAGCAAGCGAGAAATATTAATAAGTAAAATATTTAATAAAAAAGGTTTTTCATTAAATTATTATTTCTCACATGTTAGAAATTATAAGACGAGACCGTAGTTACGTTGAAAATATTCTAAGTCAGCGGGTTATTGGGTATAATATGATAATTCACATGTTAGAAGTAGTAATAAAATAACATGTAATGAATATGTTGATTTTATGTCTATGTGATAAAGACTCTGCTTCTAGCCGGTTTGATCCAACGGGTTTGGTCAAACTAAGATCTAGTCAGCCCCGATTCGACTGATGACCCGTCGCGGGACTCGGGTCGGGGATTTGTCTTCAAGTAAGGTTTTATTTGATTATTGAATTAGCCTTGGTAGATATGAGGCGATATGATATCTGGTTATTATTTATATGAAATTAGTCACATGATAGGAAGTTTTTCCCGTGACTGTTTTATTATATGGTTGGTGTCGTGTTGACTAAGTACCCATAGAGAATTATGAGTATATGGCGTCTTGACCATTCTAATTCTAAATGAGTATCTTGGACCAGGACATTGATAGGCCCGTACTATCTTTAACGAGTATATAGTTCATGGTTAATAGCTTTTGTGTCACGGCCTGGGGGGCTTATCTCCAAGTCGGGGCATGGCATCCTAAGAGTTCCGCTTTGGGAAGGGAGCCAGCTTAAGTACTAGCCATCTCTGCTTAGGGGGTCGCCTAGTAGAGTTTCTCATAGACGGTTATGTCATGGGACGGGGAATGGAATAGCTGTGGTCGCTAGGTCTGATCAGTCTAGGACTAGGATGTTTTCCTACCTTGTGGTATAGCCTCGAGTTACAGAAGTCGACTATTGACGGTTCTAAGAACTTATGCTGTTTGTTAGAGGTACGTGGTCTTTCATGTTTGTATGATTCTGATGAGTTCTAGAAGGTGAGATGCAAGCCGG
>JAIUZE010071635.1:0-30903 GCA_022085475.1 Heliosperma pusillum | reverse complement strand
AATCTTATTTCCCTCTTTGATTTCGATTTCATAATTCGCATAACTTCTTCGTTACTCGATAGAATTTACGTAAGTTTATCTTATTCTTACTCCCGTACCTTCCTCTATCCGCGTAGATGTTAAAATCATCGTCTTTCTCGCTTTTCAAACTTTCCGTCTTTCTCACGATGAACTTTATTCATCTTTTTACGATCTAATTGTAGGTGGCGACCTCCAAGATCCCGACAAAGACTATTTCCTTATAGAAGAGGAGCTTGACGATTAGTGAAGTCGCTTAAAGGTAACGGTGAAGGGTTACTCGGTATCACTTACGTGTTTTACATGTTTATATGCTAAAAAATCGTATTAGATTACGATTAAGAAGATTAGAAACCATGCTATGATTAGTGAATGATGTTATATGATGAATATTGATGATATATAGTGATTGTTGATGATTATTAGAAGTATATATAAGTTTTGGATTGAATTGGTTAAGCTTTGGAAGCTCACGGATGAAGGGGTGTTCCCAGCCGGTCGACCGGCCGCCGGTCTGACCACCGGCTGAGAACACTTCAGTAACTCATGTTGGAAACTTGGTTTTGCATGAAGAGGTGCTCCAGGCCGGCCCACCGGCCACCGGTCCCTCCACCGGCCTGGAACACATCAGTATGGGAAGTTTTGATTTTGGTGTGATGTTCTGTGCCGGTCGACCGGCTGCCGGTCCATTGACCGGCCCAGACCTCTTTTCTCTGTTTTTGGGATTTTGCCTGTGTTCTAAGCCGGCCCACCGGCCACCGGTCATTTGCCCGGCCTGCAACACGGCTGTGTTGTTTTCTTTTGACTTCTAAAACTCGTGAATTATAATAGTTCGCATGATCGGTTTATCGTGTAATTTTACGTAATGTCTTATAATATTCATGTTTTGGATATATGATATCTCTTTCGCATGTATCACATGTTTTGTGACGGTTTTCGATATGTTCCCACTTTGAGTCGGTTTTTACATATGTTACGGTTTGAGCACGATTTTGTCTTGTGCCTTGTATTCTCATTCCCTTGGCTACCTTTCCGTTCGTAAGGCTGGAATGTCGGAACGGAGAGGTATCCTACTGCTTAAATGCATGTGTTAGTGGGCATATGACGACGTTGTTGGGAATTGAACGCATTGCGTTGATCGACCCGGCCGTCAAATGTTGTGTACTTGCGAGGTGGTGTTATTTGCATGTAGCGTACCGCTTGTTATGAGGCTTTAGCTCTTTTCCGCCTCTTTCGTGAATTGATCTACCGAATTTGGGGTACTCGGCATATATATTGTAAGACCGAGTCTTGGATGCGAAACGCTTTATCGCATGTCGAATCGGAACACGTTTATTCCGAGATCCTGGCCAGGTTTAGACTAGGACCGGATATTTATTATCGTCGTGCTACCAGGAGGAAATTAGTCAACATACGCGAAATGCTTTATCGTGTATGCTTTCAGGGAAATGCTTTATCCCGTGGATGCCTGTTAATCATACTTGCCATGTACACGATGCTAGTGCGTTTCATTTACCGTGAGAGTTGTCGTCTTGTGTCGTCTTTGAATGCGTGATTTCATGATATTGTTCATGGTCATTGCGTGATTGGACACCGTCAATGTCTTGGTTCGTGAATGGATGATAATATGTGGTTTTATTGTGATCATCGCATGACTTGACTTGGTTTGTCTGTCGAGTCTCACTCTTATCAATCTTATACCGCTAACGGTGAGATGTAAGCCCTAGTGAGCGTATTCGATTGCCTAAGAGTGTCTTTCCCGAGTCTTTGAATATCATGATGGAATCGGATTTGTGCCTCTTATGTTCTTATCATTATATCTCGGATTGCCTATTTATTCTTCTCGCAACTCACATGTATATCTATATATGCATGCTTTACTTTTGTATTTCCTTATATGTACGTTTGATGTGATATGGCTGGGAGAACCCGGAGTTACTCCCCACTGACTGTGGCATTCATGTTTTTCATGGATGAACAGGTTGCTTGCTATGGATGACTTTTTGGATATGACATTTTGGGGTTCGGGTGTGAGCTAGCGGGCGTTGTCCCTGGAAGTTTCACCTCTAGACGATAGTAGCTAGTTTTGATTAAACACTTGTTCTTTGCTAACATTTTAAGAGACCCCGTCTCTTTATTGTATATTCCGTACTTAGTTGTAATATTTTGACACTCCTCGTTTTATTTAACTTGCATGTATAAAAGTTTTTAAAAACTACCTATTTCCGCATTATAATTCACATGCTTGTTTGATTTATTTTTCCGCATTCGCGAGGGTTGTCCCAAATACACCGACTAACCTTTTAGTCATTTAATAAGGCACAAATATAATTATTTTCTCAAATAATCACATCTCTCAAACACATCCTTTAGGTGTGACTTTTAGGGATCAGTTGATCACCGCCATCTCTATGGCAATAACGTCAAACTTATCTAGCAAGCCAACCGTTATCGATAAACGTTAATCAACTGATTATAATACAAAGTATACCCTGTGAACCTTAGCTGTTATCACACTAACTGTGGAGGACACTAACTCCAACATTAGATACCTATTATAGTTCTCATCAATGTATTCAATGCATATAATAATGATTCGTGCGACGACTAGCCATGATTAAATGTCGACCTACAAGGAAAATAGAACTATTGTATTTTTTATTTCTATAGAGACATATAAATGTTATAATGTGCTCAATCTAGTTTTGGATTTAGAGGTATAATTTAATAGAAGTTATTATGTACACGACCTCTAAATAAAGAATATAATATCCACTTTAGTGTACGACACAAGTGTTTCATTTTTATGAATAGAACAAGCGTTGTATCTTTTTATGCCTATACTTGGTCAATGATTATCTCATACCAATCAATGGTAATTATATTCTTGACCTAAACTAGAAATTACTTGTCATATAGATTGTAAAAAGCTCAAAATTGGTGATCCAGATCTAATCTTGATTCTGAACTGTGTAGCACATTAAAAGGCTAGTATTGACTAGTATCCCTAAAACATTTGATTTTGAATCTTATGGTGTGTGCAAATCTTGTATTCAAGACAAGATGATTCGTGCCCGTTTTATTGAAAAGGAAATCGAACTAGTGAGTTATTGACCATATTACATAAGAATATGTGTGGTCCAATAACAATCACAACCAGAGATGGTAATGACTACTTCACTTTATTTACCGATGACTTATGTAGATATTGTGTTTGATTCTACTTAATGAGGTGCTAAGAGAAATCTTTGAAAAGTTCAAAGAGCCTCAATGTGAAGTAGATAACCACCAAGAGTATTAGATAGTAGACTTACGACCAAATCGTAACAAGAAATATCTAAGTATTGACTTTGATTTTCACCAAAAGTATTGTGAAATAATTTCACGAGTTTACTTCTCTAACACACATTATGAGATATGGGTGTTGTTTCATAAAGAAACAGAACCTTATACGATATGGTTTTGTCTTTATCAAGTCAATATGAGCCATTTGACTAACCTTGGGATCTTAATATTTTTGTCTGCCATTTCTTTTCCCACCATATCAAAGCACATTTAAAACAGTCGGATTTTATTTCATATACGATATGGATAGGTAGTGTACGTAATTTATAAGTTATCCAAATGAAACAAGTGCTCAATAATCTTCCAATGACCACGAGAACAAAGCGTTTGTGACTCGTGATGCTGTCTTTCAAAAAAACATAGGATTATCTCTTGATAAGACAGAGTGGGAGAAAATATTTCTAGAGCCACAAACTGAGCATATGATTCGGAAAAAGTTTAAAAATAGGTTTTTCTTCGGAACCTAAGAGGTCAGGTGGAATGTTATCACTCCTTAATAGTGATGAATTCTAATCTGTGACTTATAAAAGACTGTTTCTAGTCCTAAATTCTTGCTATGGCTTAGAGTCATGCGATTCGTAATGGACTTCATGCATGATGGTCAGGTATGTGACCTGGTAAATTTTACTTGAAGAAGTACGACCTCTTCAATGTAAATTTTTTTTTTAGATCGAAATTTGCATGGATGAACATTAAAATGTTTTCAAAGATAAATTGGTAGGCAAAGAGTTTTGCACCAACCTTAATTCTTCGATCCATTCAAATATACTTAGCGATTACGGCATTTCATAAAAGTATGATGTCAATTGGATCTCAAGAACCACCTTCTTGAATACGATTCTAGAAGAGGTAGAATATTTTATATCCACCTGTGGGTTCGTAGATCCTAATTATCCTAAGTTAATTTTGCAAGCTTAAGAGGATGTCTTAAGTAAGCACTAAAGAGTTGGAATTAGTGTGTCAATCATGTTGTAAAATATTTCTCGATATCTCGTGGACTTATTTTGAATGCATGAGGTTTACTGGGAGTAATATGGTTTTCATTGATCATTTTAGATAATGGATGATTTTGGAGAAGTAGAATACATCTTTTAGATATCTGGATTTATGAAGATAAATCTAAAAGGATATTAGCATTAAGTCAAAATTCTTATGTTGATAAGATCTTTGACTAGTTCAAAGAAATTGAACACATGATAATTGATTCCTTCTGCTTCCGCTACGGGATCAATTATATACACTGTGATGTATGCTCAATCCGACATTTCGCATGCTTTGAGCATGACAAATTGTTTGCAATCAAATCCACGTGAGAGTCGTTTGATGTCCATAAAGAACATCCTTAAGTACTTGCGAAAGACTAAAGATATGTTCCATATGTTTGGAGTTTATAGTGAGTTGTGTGTAAGGGGTTACACAGACTTCAGTTTCCAAACTGATCAAAGTGATTTGAAATCACGAACTGGTTGTGTTTTATAGAATATTTATCTGTTGGAAGAGTTCCAAGCAGAAAACACTATTGGAAAGGTTCCAAGTAGGAGTGACATTTTCAAATATAAATGTCATGTATCCGCTGGAAGTGTTCCAGGCAGTTTATCATTGCGGATTTCACAGCGAAAATGGAGTACATTGCATCATATGATAATGCATATGAAAGTAGCTTGGATTCGACAGTATTGGAGGGACTAGAAGTAGTTCCTATATTTGTATATCTTATTCCATGATACTGGTAAAACAGTGGGAGCTACCTTTAGGCCAAGAGTCCTAAGTCTAGATTCAAACCTAGACACGTACTCAGAAAGTTTTATGTAATATGAGATTACGTAGACAAAGAGAAATAGCAATCAGAACGATGAGAAAGATGCAATTATTGCTAATCCATTAGCCATTCCTATTGCAGGCTGAACATGATAGTCATGTCATTTCAATGGGGATTTAAATATGTACCTGAATTGCTAGAGATTATGAGATATGAAATTATTGATCGCGTATCAATTTTTCCAAATATTTGATAATCGCATTCATTGTTAGAGTTTCATTAAAACTCCTTTATTTAGTTTGACTAAATTTTAATACTTTATTTATCCGAATTGGTTGAAAGAAAGGTTGAACCCAATTCAAGTGAACAGGATGAACTTAGTGTTTTGTCCCTAGTCATTCATTTGATGTGACGTCTCGAAGTGACTAGATTGTAAGTCGATCGATGGTTGGTTCAGCACCATGGGGTCATGGAGATGACTGGTCGTTTACATAGACAGACTGTTGAGACACTCTGTCGGGCAGTGACCATAATAGAGTCCCTTATCAAAATTGTTGAAGCCTGGTCGTGGCGGGGATTTCTATTTTATTCCTATGAGTCGATTCTTTAGACTGACGACCATTTACTTGAGTCGGTGTAGTTTCCGATTGACTTTGGTTTTTGTCCTAGGTCGTGTCGTGAAAGGAGGCCGATGGACATCTTCTGGGTCATGGTGATCTGCATCATACAGTGTAAGATGGGTCAACATGAATTGTCCACCCACGTTGGGTATTAACATCTTCGGGCCACTCGAGGAGTAGTAACTGGAAATGCGTGGCCACGCTCGGAAGAGATATCTGGTAGATTTTCTGGTCAGACAGTTGCTCTCCCAGATCGAGAAAACCACTCTATTTATAATTTTCAATTGCAAGTGCGACCTGTAAGGCACCTTGCAATGAGTAGGAGGATGTGACACAAAAGAGACAAGAGAATCGGTAGCACACAACTTGTCGAGACAAGTGGGAGATATTGTTGGAGTAGAAGTCCTCCACAATAATGTTGCTACATGCACAACTTGTATCGGACAAGTGGGAGATTGTTGGAGTAAGTGTCCTCCACAATAGTGCATTTATATAATAAAACTTATTTGGAATATACGTGACATGATTAGTATATATTTTGATACTCCACGTCAGTTGATTAACGTAAATCGGTAACGCTCAGCTGACTAGAGTTTGACGTTATTGTCGTATGACGGCGGTGATCAACTGATCCCTTTAGGTCACACCTATAGGATGAGACCCAAATAGAATACTAATTATTTGTATACGATACAATTTAATTAGAGCATTACATATATTTGATATGTACGTTTTAGTTATGAGAGTTATTTATTGGAAATTGAGTTAGGAACTCATTCCACTGAAGTTTATTAGTCAATTATACGATAACTAACTGAATAAATTTTACGTCTTATTTTAATACGATTAAATAAGATTTAATTTAGTGATTAATTGTTAATTTATTAAATTAGTTGAGGTTATGCATATATTTTGAGCTAGAGGTAATTAGTTGATTATATTTACAAGGAGTTGTAAAATAAATTAACTGGGCATTGTGAGACCCATTATATATTGATATAATGATAAAATATCACTTAAAAGTTAAGTACATATTGTATATTAATTTGTGTCAGATAATTGTTATATGATCAAATTAAAACTTAATTATACAAGGTAATTAAACATATGATTAATAAGTATTTGTGGGACAAATATCAAAAAATCGAAATAGACCACATTTCACATGTGGAGGCTGGTCATATATGTAGTGGATAAGTGATGATGTTTGTTATCATTTATGCACTCAATTCACTATGTTGATAGTGATATATCATCCTTAATTTAATCATTACTATATAACTTACACTCTACCATCTTACACAAAGAATAAAATGAGCAAAATGGAGCCCTCTTGGAGCTCCTGAGTGCCGGCCATATTGGCTTTAAATAGAGCAAAAGTTGTTCATTTTTGCACTTCTTCAATTCATTATGTTTATTTTCTTCTTCTCTCTAAAACCTCCAACATCTCTCTAAACTCACATGCAAACTAATATTCATGTCATATTACTAATGTAGTAATACAATAATATTATAAGTATAATGTCTTACTTATTATCTAGTTAATAATTAGGTAAGATTATTTGAGTTTAATCTTGGGTGCAACAAGAAGGAGACCTTCTACTCTGGAGGTTGTTTTATGCAGGATCATCCATTAATTTCATGCTCAAGAACAATAAGAAGAAGTTCTTATTGTACCCATATTGAACCGAAAATTCCTAATGTAAGGATATTTTCGTCTTATCTTTTCTTTTATGCTTTTATATTTGCATGTATGATAACTAGATCCTAAATCATTAAGTTAATGTAATTTAATGAACTAATTAGAGGAATCTAATTAGTGGTCTAGGACTTTCAGTGTATAATCTTTAAAGGTCAAGGATCGTCTCTTTCTATATAAGCCGGACCTGAATCTTAATAAAATTAAGGGAAGATCGATCTTTAATTTAATTGGTAACCCTGCCTCCTGCTGCCAGGAAAGATTATCTGTTGACGCATCTTGGAAGGATAACTTATCTACTGGGTTTGAGTTTTTCCTTCCAAGAACTGATGGTTATGATACTTCCGTTATTAGAGGAAATTTTTCCTCTCAATCATCTGAACAAGCTTAGGCCTTAGACATTCTTGAAGGATTAAGATGGACATCTTCCAAAGGCTATTTGCATTTGCTTATTCTCTCTGACTGTCTGGAAATTAGGAATAAGGCAATTATTGAAGAAATTGATCTTATTAGTCGCTATTTTCATTGTCTTTGTATTAGTTTTGTTCCAAGAACTCAAAATAGAATGACTCATGCTGTAGCAGCAAGAGTTATTCGTTTGTAGGTTCTATCAATTTATTGTTGTAAAAAAAATAGTGGTATAATCAATTAATTGGAAAATTGAAATTTGTAATCTTTTTTTTTTGTTATTTAAAACCGGATCTGATCCGGATTTTGAAAACTGGATATCCAAATATTTGGATACCGAAATATTGGATATGCGGTTCATTCAGATCAGATCGGGATTAAAAAAATTCAAGAATTTTAGAACCCGATTTTGCTCAATCCTTCGTGGCAAGGTTAAATGAAGGTTGGCAAAGAAGTTGCAGGTTTGTGAGATTGGTTATCGTAAGTCGTAACTCGTGAGGGGATTAAAGGTTGAGCAAGGTCCTGATAGATGAACCATCTCAACCAAAACCTTAAGGTGATGGTTGAGGCTCACATATTATAGTTATATTCTATTATGCCCCCTCACTCGAATGCCCATTGGGCTTGAAGAGTGGTTGGTTAGTGCACAGGCCCCCCTACCATGTGCGGGTTTTTCCACTTGGCGAGTTTGTGAGATATTGGGGGCTGCCAGGGTTTGAACACGTGACCTTCGGTCACTCTGGCTCTGATAGCATGATAGATGAACCATCTCAACCAAAACCTTAAGGTGATGGTTGAGGCTCACATATTATAGTTATATTCTATTAGGTCCATCACTTTCTTATTTTCTTTAATCTTTGTTTTCCTTTTCATTCTTAATGATGAAACACGCTGCAAATGGCAAGTAGCGATCTTATCCATAAAACGAAAAATAATATTATGAATTTATGATTGTCAAATTGGCAAAAAGTTATAATCTCTTAGAAAAAAATGTTAAGTCCCTCCTCAAAAACTTTGTTACAGTTATGACGTACGACCCGGATCAGTTGTACAATAGTCGTAATATTTAGTACTCCGTACAAGAAAGGATTAATTATTGGGGCTTTAGTGTAGGTCTTATGCGCGAGATAATAGTGAATTGAGCTTTGAGTCAAGACCAATATCCATTCCGTTGTATGCAAGTGGAGCATACATCCATAACTCATCAGAACTCAATAACTGCAATAGATTATTGGAATAAATGAATAAATTAGTATTTATAATAACATTTGAGAAGCAAACAACAATTTCACCATTCCTTTCCCATTTTATTACCTTGATTTGTAGCTCCAAGAACTTGACATAATGGACTGCTTCTTCCAGCATTGTACTTATGTCTACCTGTTAAACAGAATGAATTTTCTCAGATTTTTATTTGTGATTTTCTATGTAATTCTCAATACTATTTTTTAACTCTCGTTAAGGCACAGAGCATTATTTTATTTTAATTTTTGTTTTTGGATGACAAGGAACCTGCGGCCGCTATCTTTGATGCGCATTGGGTAAACCCCATAGTATACGTGATAGTCTGCAAACAATGCTGGAGATGTTTGTTTTTTCTACGACAATATTACCTCATTGTTTCAATGGGCAATGGCTCTCGAATATGAGGAGTAGGGCCGCAAGGGGTTATCAATGTTGTCTGATGACCCCTAGCAAAAACTAAGTTGTAAATTACCTATGCTACTTCATGAGGTAACGTTATGGTAGCTAAACAAAGAACACTAGAAGATAATGCCTCGTGGTGCTCGACTAACCTTTGTTCCATTCGGTACAAGTCTTTGCAAGATTTTTAGTCTTTCATTAATCCTTTCTCTTCTCTTCTGCAAAAGACGCCCAAGATGTTTGGATGAAAATCAACCAAATAAATCATTTAGTTTTGTATTCTTTCAATATTTGGGTTAATTAATAGGTTGCTGGTCTTTATATAACCAGTCGTATACAAAAGTCATTAGAAAGGCCGATATACTGTAAAGTACTTGTGAATTTTGCGGAGAAACTTGAGGATTTCTTACCCTTGCATAAAGACTTTGAGGATCTACTGCTGATCCCCTGCTGGCTCTTGTTTTGACATTAGGGTTGTCAGCTGATTGCGCATTCGAGTTCCCTCCATTCAAATCTTCTTCATAGCTGTATTCACCTGATTTTTCCTCATCAAGATCAGGGCTGTTTTCTTCATCGTTTAAACAGGTCTTGCGGCTCCTCCTTGGCCGGACATTGCGCTTACCTTTCTCGACCTAAATGTTTTTTTTCATGATCAGACAACAACATTAGGATAAAGACTCCTAATACTGACGTAAGAGGGTCGAATGTATGACACGTTACTCATGTGTTCGTGTGGTTGATTTGGGGTAAATTACACACCACACCAAGCTTTGAGATATTGTAAGAGAATCCATAATTCACTGTCCCAAAAGTCAGATAACAATGAGAAAGCGAGGGGTATTGCGACCTTGGGGGCGATGGCCTTGTAGTCAGCTGCAGTAATATTAGGTACAAATTATTATGATTGGGTATTTATTGAGTAGAGTATGGCCTCAATTTCAATCGACCTTCACATTTCATTACATGGACTATATTTGATCTTTGTTGTTCGAGAAAATATGTTTGAAAAATGTTACTACGCAAAAGCAAATAAACTAGTTCTGTCCCTATTAATGAAATTACAGAGCAACCGTTTCTAGATGAGCAATCATGAAACTTGCGCTATGAATAATGCAAAATATTCATAATATCATGTTACTAACCTCTGATTTCCGAATATTTTTTGTTATAAGGTCTGAGGAATCACTGCTTTTATCCTCCTCAGCCGATTCAATCTGTGGCATCTCATGTTTTGTTTCTAACCCAGCATCGCAGCTCATATCAATACTTAGCCTGCGATTTTTATCTATTGTGTTCCCAGGAAAGTCCTGGATGCAACCTTTAGTATCTAACCAAAATCCCACAGGCAATGAACTGCCATTAACAGCCAAAGTTTGTTCAGGATCACTCACATAGTAAATTTCATTACACGGGTAACTAACGCTTTCACTTTTGGCACTTAAACTACTCCTTTCAGACAAAGAATATAAGTTCGACTTAGTGTCAGTTGAATAAAATGAAACATTGTCATCCGCGACCATGCTAATGTTAGATTCATTGCTGGAGTAGAATGAGGATGACATGCTCAAGCAAGATGACTTTTCTTGCTCATTACTAAGAGAGGATTCCGGAAACATTTTAGCCATAAAATCCGCTTCCTCATTGAAAGAAGCTCCATTCAAAGAGCTCCATTCTCCGCCCTCCAATAAATTGGTTGTGAATTCCATAATATTTACCAGGGTATAAATAGTTCTTTTTTGGTTTATTTTTTCCTAAAAAGAATGGTGATTGTATTATTTTGCTAGTAAGAATATTGGTTTGGTATGTATGTATGGAAAAAATGCTTTATTTTTTAGTGATTTAACGGCGATTCTATGTTAGCTTACCTGAAATCATTTACGACTAAGAGAATGTTTTTTTTATCTTAAAGGAATGATATAGTAGTTGTTTGTTTTGGTATTTGTGATGTCAAATGTTAGGAGAAGCTCGAGTTAGCGCAAGCTTGAAGACAATAATGGGGATTACGCAGACTAATTTATACACAACAGGGATGACAGCAAATTGAAGCTTGACTGAGTTACTAACAGTGACATGTTTGTTGTGTAGCAACAAATGATTGATTAATGTAAAACTAAACGTCATTATCCAATTTAAGTGCTCCATAATTCATAATACTTTCTGTAATGGTTGTTTCCTGAAAGTCAGCAGCACAAACAATCAGAGGGATTATTCACTTGTTATTTAAAAATGAGGAATATCCTTTCATAAGCCTCAAAGCCAAGCATACCTTATGCTTAAATTAATCGAACAGATTAATCAAATTATTCAGTTACGATCAAGAACAGGTTATTTGATATAGAATAATTGAATTTATGATTTGGTGCAGGTTATAATAGCATTCTCTTCAGAAAATGCTGAGAAGTGGAATTATTCTTTATTGATCAAAAAGAACATTGATATCTTTTTGCTATTATGTTCACAACAATTGCCTTAACAACCGAGACATCATGGATATGGACAGGACATTGATGGAGATGAAGAGGAAGATGGACATCTCAAAACCTGTTTAGTTGTCCTTGTCGTTGATCGGGACAAAGGGCGTTAATTAGAGTTGCGTAAAAGATAATGATGTCATTTTCATTTGAACCTGTTAAACTTTTATTCCTTCTTTTCATCTGAATTCATTACCTTTGAAACTATGTCGACACTTTTGATGATAAAAATATGTCGGAGGTTACTGCAGCTCGTTCATTTGCTTCGGCTAATTCTAGCACAGGGCACCACAGGGCTATGTTTTTCACTGATCCATTCAATTTTTACATTATTATCAAATGCTGAAGGTGTAGTGTATGGAATCAAATTTGCCTAGTAATTTAACTATTGTATATCATTCTTTTCTGCAGTGTAAATTCAAATCTACCCGGACTGTACTATGTTTGATCGGGAAGAATGGTCGAGCTTACAGAAATCAGTCCAAACCTCGAACAGGACTGTATGATCCTTACACATTATTATGGAACACCAACTTTGGAATTCAGACAAGGATGGTATATAACTAGAACAATTGATGTCAACATTATTGGATCATATATCAGTAACTTATCCATGGTGGCATAATAAACAATCTGCAGATAAAAAACGGAATTTTAAACGCGACTAGTCAAGAGATCATTGGTTGAGAAGATTAAATAATTTGAGAGAATACTAATCAAAATATGGTTTTTGTAATTTTTTTGTAATTACTAATCAAAAAAAAAAAAAAATGGTTTTTGTAATTAAATAAAGAGCATACTGCAAACATGATAACTACCAATGATCAACCAGAATATCTACAGTAAGATGAGGCGATGAGCCCATTTACTAAGAATATATAACTGACACAAAGACTTGCTGATTCTTTGGGTTTGATACCCTCTCTATAACGTCATACTAATGATTATCTTCCTAATATGTATAATGGCCTGGGAATCTGATTACTATACAAATTTGAGATTAAGAGTTAAGACGAAGCACGCATAACCCACATATGGTCTCTAAATAAGATGTTAGGGTAAATAAACTGCCTATATACACATTAATTAAACGTTAAAGTTAAAACTTCTCCAATAGTTGTGAAGCAATTTTTTTTTTATTAAAAAAGGGCTATCATAAATAAAATCCAGTCACAATACAAATACAAATACATCAAGGAGGGGGTCCGGATTAAGTGGCGTACAAGCCAAGTCAATGTCTTTCTTACAAATATCGACTAAAAAGGAGGGTGCACTATCCCAAGAAAAACAACCACAAGAGTTCCCTTTGTCCGTGACTAAGAATCTGGCAATTGCATCCGCTACTTGATTCACCGAGCGCTTCTCAAACACGATGCTCAAAAGAGGTGAATCCTGCAATCGTTCTCTGCACTCAAGAATTATATTCATAAAGGGGCCACAAGGGGTACCATTCAAGGTAATAACATTAACAGCATTGAGACAATCCGAGGCGATAATAACCGTAGAAGCAAAGGAGCTACTGAGGCGTAAGCCCTCTATAATGGCAAGGATCTCACAAATGAGCGGGTTTGAGGCCAAAAGACGAAGAGACAAACCCTTAATCCACAATCTAACACTATTTCTAACTACACACCCAACACTAGCTAAGGAAGAAGGAGAATAAAAATCTGCATCACATTGACCTTAAGCCAACCATGCGGGGAGGGGCTCAACTAGCCGTGTAGCCAAGGGCAGAGGAACCTGTTGGGATTGATGGGGGAGTAACTAGGGGTGAAGGGTAGACTAAGGAGTGCCAATCTTTGGCGCTAATCCAATCAGACGCCAGAGCGGAGCAGGAACCATAAAAAGAGAGAGGGGAAGGGATGAGGGTTTAGAGAAAGATAAGTCACAACGTCTAATCCACAGACGCCAAATGACAAAGGTGAACAAGGTGTTCCAAGACGGGTTGGGGGAAGTACAATTCTCGTGAACCCAGGACTGGAGATCGAGAAGAAAGAAGTCACGGCTGACATTGAGAAGCGACCAAACAGACATGGCAAAACTGCAGTCGCGCATAATATGAACGGGCATCAAGGGTAGAAGGGTTAGGGCACAAACCACAACTAGGGAAGGGGAGGATAGATCTTTTGTGAAGGGTGAGGTTATGCATGAGCTTGTCCCACTAAACAAGCCAAATGAAGGCTTTGATCTTTGGTTGCATGGGAATGTCCCACAACCAGGTCAAGTCGAGAGTGGGAGAAGGGGGACGGTCGTTAATGTCGAAGAGAATAGAGTACGCAGACCAAAGAGAGAACTTGTTCTTAGGGGCTATGGAAGTAGAAAGGATATCAACACGAGGAGAAATAGGTTAGGGGATGACAAGTATTATCTCATCGACAATATGATCAGGGAGGACGATGTCAAGTGAGTCGAAGCACAACTCACCATTAATGATGATGGAGCTAAGGGTAGCAGCATATGAGTGGAGAGTCAGGGGGCCACACATAATGTGTTTGAGGGGCCCATGACTCAGCCAAGGGTTGTTCCAAAGAGAGATATTCGCTCCATCACCTATGGACCAATCGAGATGACGACGGAGAAGGGACCACCCAATTCCCACATTCTTCTAGATGTGGGAACCCGAATTAAAGGAGGAAGAAGAGGGGGTAAGATATTCTAATGGCGCTGGACACAAAGGAGGACTTCTACAACAAAACTCTTTTAAGCAAGTTTGGTGGAAAAAGCATCATTGAGCGGTTTAGCCGCTTTGAATCCTAACCCCCCAAATTGATGGGCTTGGTGACAAAATCCCAACTAACCAGGTAAAGCTTTTTTTTCAAGCTGCCAGACTAGAGGAAAGATCTGGTAAGCTTATCAATATCAGACACCAGGGAGGAAGGAAGACGGAGGCAGTGCATAGTATGAGAAGGGATGGCATTAAGGTTGGCTTTAATCAAGCAAAATCTCCCAGCTCTAGAGAGGAACTGGGACTTCTAAATAGAGAGTTTGTGCTGGAGGGCATTAAGAATATGAGGAAGGTCAGATTTATTTGGTTTTTTCCAGGAGATTTATTTGCTTTTCTTGTTTATTTGAATTTTAGTTAGTTTAATTATTAATATAGTTACATATTATCTAATTTATTTGTTTTTACTTTTGTTCTTATTTTTGTTTTGTAGGTAAAAAAAGAATAGAAAAAGAACAAAAAAACACGCAACAGTGAAGGAACTAGCGGCTAACAGTCGTGGCTAGCTGACATCACCAACAGAAACACCACTCGACAGCCGCTTCTCTCGGCACCTACATCTCCCTCGCGGCTCCCCTTCCTGTTTCGTCAGCCGCCCCACGCGGCCAACCAATACAGGTAACTCGAAATCTTCATTTGCTTCCCCTTTTATTCAGTTCCTGCCGAAATCAAAAAAAAAAGAAAAAAAAAAGCTCTTTCGAATTCCCCATGGTTTCATCCGAATTCTTCCAAATTTACTCTCACAAACACACATACTCAGTTCTAATCTTCATATATTTCTCCAGATAACCCATTTCAATGAAATTATTGAAGTTTTACTGCATTTTTTTTCGGAATTTTGAAACCCTCACATTGGGTCCAATTTCGGAGTTTTAGTGCTCTTTCGATTATTGGTCGTTGCAAGAGGTGAAATTTGGCTCCAATTTCAGCAATAAAGAGTTTACACTTCCGATTCTCATCTTTAAGAGGCAAACTTTCATCTTTTGGGTAAACATTTCATATTTTGTCTCTTCCTGTTAATTTTATGCTTGAATTTTCATTCTAACTTTAATTTATAGGAATTATAATTGTTTCTTGAGTTTTGTTGGTGATTTATTGATCTTGTGATTGAATTTGTTGAAATTGTTCATTGCTGAGGGAGATTTGGAGTTGTAAGTGAGCTATGTTGTTGTTCTTGAGCACTTGGAATTGTTCATTGTTGTGAATTGTTGTCATTGTCGGGATGAGAACCACTAAACATGCCTCCGTAACCGCTTCAACCTCACAACCACCCACAAAAACACAAAAGACTACCCACACCACTTCAAAAACAACCATAATAATTCCTAGACGAATGCTCATTCCTAATCCCGATTATTTGACAATTAAACAAGGCCAAATTTGGGATGATTTACATGAACGTCATATGACAGAGACCCGAGTCCTTTGTCATGATAAGTTAGAGAAATTGGGTATGCTTGATGTGGTGAAGTCTTTGTTGGAACGTGTTGGTTTGGATAATTTCATGACTAAGGGAGCCCACACTTATAGGAGATATACTTTAGAGTTCTTATCCACCTTGACATTGTCGGGAGATTCTACTAAAAGTCCTAAAGTCACCTTCCGTTTGAAAGGAAAGCCTCATTCTTTGACTTATGCGGGGTTGAGAAAGGCTTTTGGTATTAAGGAGATGAGTAAGGTGACATATAAGGGTTTAGGTAAAGAGGCGGAAACTCAATGGTGGAAGGAGTTGACAGGTTTGGATACAAAAGGGATTCAAGGTGAAATAAGCTCAAAAATCACCCATCCTTGTCTTAGGTATGCTCACCGTTTGATAGCCAATACATCCCTTTGTAAAGGGGAACCCACTAAACTCTCTCGTGTTCAATTTGGTTAATTTATGGGCTGTCACTCCGGAGGGTGAGGGTGTCCCTGATTGGGCTGCTCTTTTTGTGAAATCTTGCTTACGATTGGGTACTAAGAAGGGAACTATGATTGGTGGAGGGGTTATGTGACTTTGATAATGCAACATTTGAAGATAGATGTGGGGGATGATGAAGTGCCTTTGATGAATAGCTATATTTTGGATATTTCTTGTTTGATCCAAGCTAAGTTGCCACGGCCGCCTCGTATGGTAGAGGGTACTTACTTTTGGTGTTGGGGTCCCAAAAATGATCATTATTTGAAAATGCCTCCTTCAGAAGACGAGCCTTTGACTTATGGGGAAGTGACAGAGGATTTCTTTGTTAGACCCGACCCTGTTCTTGATCCTTTAATGGAGGAAGAAGATGGAGGGAGAAGATGGAAGTGATGATTAGGGATATGACGAGCTTAGTGGGGGTAGTAAGACTCATGAAAATGCGGAGAATGAGGGTGATGGTGATAGAAGTGGTCACGATACTACGGCAAGGCGGTTGGTTGCTACTACTTCCGTGGCTACTTATGATCAATTTTGTGTGAGAAATATCGGTATATTTCGTCATTAAATTACGGATTATAACGAAACTATAGTATATGAATTACGAGTCATAAATGAATTGCATAATATAAAATTATAGAAATTTAGAATTAACCTTTGGTCCTAGCAAATTTAGCCTATGAACAATATCAAAATCGATATTCTCCTAATTGTTGCACCCAAGATGCTCCAAGATATGCCTTGTTAGTGCTAGAATTTTAGAGAAAAGTTACTGCTAATTTTTTTTCTTTTGTGTGATGATGAATGATAGAGAGAATTCAAGAGAAAAATCCGAATTTTTCTTTGTACTCCTCTTGCTCTATTCGGCCGTGACCCTCAAGTGGTAGAAGGAGGAGTCTCTCCTCTTTTTACTACTCTTGTTATTAGGGTTTTTGACCTAGTTAACATAAAAGAATAATAGGAGATATTTTCTCTTATTTTAATCTCTTATTAGCCGAAAATTAGGAGAAGAAAAAGACTATTTTTTCTTTCCTTTTTCGGTTATACTAGCATGTAATATAATATATACGTCAACTATAAATATCCGTATATTTATAATTTGCTAATTAAATATAACATATTATGTTTAATTAAGAATTAACATTTTAATTCGTTTAAGCTTATATTATATACATTGATTAAATATAACGGTTTATATTCAATTACGAATTACATTTAATTCGTCTCAGCTAATATTATTTAATCGTTATTAAATAATCGTATCATCATTACATTGACTAACATTTTAGTCATATACATCGACTAACCTTTTAGTCATATAATAAGGCATCAATATGATTATATTATTCATATAATCACATCTCTCAGACACATCCTTTAGGTGTGACTTTTAGGGACCAGTTGATCACCGCCATTAAAATGACAATAACGTCAAACTCCTAGCAAGCCAACCGTTATCGATAAACGTTAATCAACTGATAAGAATACTAAGTATACCCTGTGAACCTGTAAGAGATTTATTCATTTTATCACACTAACTGTGGAGGACACTAGCTCCAACAATCTCCCACTTGTCCTTACAAGTGTATGTGCGATAACCCGATTCTCATATCCATAAATTTCTCCCACTTAATGTAAAACAATTTGCAAAGTCCGTATTCACAAAGGTCGCATTTTACAAGCGTTCAGTATCAAGAGTGATTTTCCCGACTAGAGAGTAACTTAACTGATAAACGAATCATTATTCGAGCATGGCCATGCATTTCAGTCACAACTGCTCGAGTGGCCCTGAGAAATAACAAAACCTGATAAAGGTTGGATATTTTCCTCAACTTGAATCCTGCAGATACAAGCACAGTATGAAATGACCCAGTAAAAATCTACTTAGCCTCCTGTTACGGTCGACCATGAGAAAGAAACCAAAGTCACCCAAAAACTGCCTTAATCTCAAGAGACAGTCGATAGTCAAAAGAATCGACTCTTAGGAACACTATGGGCGTCCTATCCACGACCTGGCACCGAATGTTCTGAAACATTTAGGACTCCATAACGTTGTCACGATGTCCTACGAGGTATCGTTATAACTCGTATCTGTGATCGATCAGTCAACCGTTTGACTTATGGCTCGTTGAACCCACCATCAATCAACTTCACAGTATAATTGCCAGAGTTATCAGCTCATGTAGGCGAGTACGGACCAAAACAATTATAATGTAATTCAGTTCACTTTGTGGCGTTCAATGTTGTCGTACAATCCACATGAAAACCAAAATATGAAACAATACGATGATGTTATAAATAGTGCATGAAAAAGATACATTTATCTAATCCACATAAAACAGCTACTACAACTCAGGAACACGTTTAATTCTCATGGAAATAACGTGCCCTTCATGCTTATCATATTTTAACGGTTTAGTGAGAGGGTCCGCGATGTTGTCATCTGAAGCAATCTTGTCTATCACTATCTCCTTTTTGCTTCACGTAATCTCGGATCATGTGAGCCTTCTAAAGTACATGTCTAGACTTGTTGCTAGACTTAGGCTCCTTAGCTTGGAAGATGGCACCTCTATTATCACAATAGATGGTGATTGGGTCATTCGAACTAGGAACTACGGTTAGTCCTTGTAAGAACTGACGCATCCATATAGCTTCCTTTGCAGCTTCTGAAGCGGCATAGTACTCGGACTCAGTTGTAGAATCTGCTATAACACTCTGTTTGGAGCTTTTCCAACTGACCGCAGCGCCATTAAGAGTAAAGACGAATCCAGACTGTGATTTCGAGTCATCTCGATCTGTTTGGAAGCTAGCGTCTGCGTAACAGATTACGCATAGCTCAGTGTCTCCTCCATAAGTCAATACCCAATCCTTAGTCCTTCGTAAGTACTTAAGGATGTTTTTGACAGCCATCCAGTGTGTTTCACCTGGATTGCCTTGGTATCGACTCGTCATACTCAATGCATATGCCACGTCCGGACGTGTGCATATCATGGCATACATGATCGATCCTATAGCTGATGCATAAGGAACACGACTCATGCGCTCGACCTCTTCTGATGTCTTGGGTGCGTGAGCTTTACTCAAATGCACCCCAGAAATCATTGGAAGGTTCCCCTTGTTGGAGTTGGTCATGCTGAACCTCTCAAGAATCTTATCTATATAAGACTCCTGACTCAGTGATAACATCCGTCATGATCTATCTTTATAGATACGGATCCCCAATATGCGTTGTGCCTCACCCAGATCTTTCATCTGGAAATGGTTCTTTAACCATACTTTTACCTAAGATAAGAGAGGGAAAATCCACCGATGTTCCATTCCCCATCAAAGACAAAGTATATTCACAACATACAATATTAAAGAAGACAAATACTTACTCCCACCTACTTGACACATACAAGCATGGTTATCCTCGACCTACTCGATTGAACCATTTCTCTCTTTTTAATCACCTGTTCGCAACAACGATGATGTCCAACTCCCGAAGAAACTTGCTTCAGCGTCTTCCATATGATAGCCTTACAGTTTTGCAACACCCCTGCCGCGAGGCATGTCCGTCAAGAGCGCGAAGGTAAACCTTGCGTTTAGTCCATGTACAATCCTCCTCCAAAGAAGCGGTGAGAAGGCGGGTGTCACAGCCAGCTGCCAAATTTCAGAGGCATGAAAACAGGAAAAAAATCGCTAAGATAATCCGATGGAACGCAGCATAACTACGGTTGCAAAAATTTCATCATAATGCAATCCTTGCACTTGAGTGAAACCTTTTGCCACTAGTCGTGCCTTATAGGTGTCTGGTTGTCCTTCTACGGAATGCTCTATCTTATAAAGCCATTTGCACTGAAGAGGCCGTACCTTATCAGGCAAATCATCAAGATCCCATACGTCATTCTCATACATGGAGTCCATCTCGGATTGCATGGCTTCAAGCCATAGATTAGAGTCGGAACAGGTCATGGCACCTTTATAGGTAGCGGTTTCGTTACTCTCTAGGAGTAAAACATTATCTCTCTCATTCTCCTCGACCATACCAATGTATCTGTCTGGAGGAATGAAGACTCTACCCGACCTCCTAGGTTCCATAGGGATGTTAACCATAGCAGAAGTTGAAGGAACCTCTTCCTCCATTGGTTGCTCGGTTGTTGGTTCTTGAATCTCCGACATATCGAAGGTTCCATTACTTGACTTATTCTCGAGAAACTCTTTCTCTAAGAACTTCGCACTAGCCGCAACAAAAACTCGATGTTCGGTAGGCGAATAGAAGTAATGACCAAACATTCCTTTTGGATAACCAATAAAGTATGTCTTGACCGATCGCGGACCGAGCTTATCCTCGTGTCTCCACTTGGCATAAGCCTCGCAGCCCCAAACCCGAATAAAGGACAAGTTAGGGACCGTTCCCTTCCATAACTCATATGGAGTCTTGTCTACAGCTTTAGACGGTCTTCGGTTAAGTATAAGAGCAGCTGACAAAAGAGCATAACCCCATAATGAACCAGTAACTACCGTGTGACTCATCATGGATCAAACCATATTAAGTAATGTTCTATTTCTCCGTTCGGACACACCATTTAATTGAGGTGTTCCAGGTGGAGTTAACTGTAATACTACACCACAGTTTTTAAGGTGTTGATCAAACTAATTTGAAAGATATTCGCCACCACGATCTGAACGAAGTGCTTTAATCTTTCTTCCCAGTTTGTTTTCAACCTTATTCTGGTATTTCTTAAACTTTTCAAAGGACTCACTTTTATGCTTCATTAAGTATACATATCCGTATCTACTCAAATCATCCGTGAAAGTGATAAAATATCTATAGCCGTCTCTTGCGTTTATTGTCATAGGTCCACATACATCAGTATGTATGAGTCCTAATAGGTCACTAGCGCGCATTCCAACACCTTTGAAGGAAATTCGAGTCATTTTACCGATAAGACATGATTCACACATGGCAAATGATTCGTAATCAAATGGGGAGATAGTCCCATTGTCAATGAGCTTCTTTGCACGTTTCTCATTTATGTGTCCCATACGACAGTGCCATAGATAAGTTTGATCTTTGTCACCAACCTTTAATTTCTTATTATTCAAATGCAATATGTCTCTGGTTTGATCTAATATATAAATTCCATTCATGGAAACTGCTTTGCCATAAATCATTTCATTTTAAGAGAAAATACAGCTATTGTCTTTTATTGAAAATGAAAAACCGTCTTTATCTAGTACGGAAACAGAAATAATGTTCTTAGATAAACTGGGTACATAGCAACAGTTATATAAATATAACTCAAAACCACTCGGGAGTTGGATTACATATGTTCCCACTGAGACTGCAGCAACTCTTGCTCCATTCCCCACTCGCAGGTCCACATCACCATTTGCGAGAGGTGTGATGTTTCTTAGGCCCTACAAATGATTACACAGATGAGAACCACAACCAGTATCAAAAACCCATGTTCCGAAACTTGCATGGTTAATCTCAATCATATGAATAAAAGATGACATACCAACAGGAGTGACGCGGCCTGCTTTTATGTCCTCACGGTACACGGGACAGTTCCTCCTCCAATGCCCAGTCTTGTGGCAATGGTGGCACTCCATGTTACTGTCCTTGCTCTTTGCCTTGCCTTGTGAGCCTTTGGTATCACCAGGCCCACTCTTGCCGTTTCCTGACTTTTTAAACTTTGGCTTTCCTACAGCTAGGTCGCCATGAGCCTTGCCCTTACCTTTGACCTTGTTTAAAAACATGAGAACATCTTGCTTCATGCTCCCACTCAATTTCATATCATTCTCGATCTGTACGAGAAGTGAGTGTAGCTGATGAAGACTTTTCTTCATATCATTCATATAATAATTTGCCCTGAAAAGGGCAAAACCATCATAAAGTGAATGAAGCACACGGTCAATGACTATGCTCTCACTGATTTTGCATTCAAGTGCCTCCAGTTTCTCGACATTCTCAATCATATCAAGAATGTGTGGGCTAACCGGTTGGCCCTTCTGGAGATTTGCCTCAAAGAAGCGACATGTATGCTCATACGTAACGATCCTCGGTGCTTTTGAGAATTCGTTAGTTAGCGTGGTGAAAATCTTGTTTGCACCTTGGGCAATGAAACGTCTTTGCAAATTGCTTTCCATTGCAAAGATGAGTACGTTCTTTATCGCACCCGCTTCCATAACGAAGTCACTATATTCAAGTGTCTCGTTAGCTCTCGCATTGGGGCCTGGGTTTGGCGGTATTGGCTCAGTCAAGTACTTGAGCTTACCGTCAGCAATGGCAGCATTCCGTAATGCCGCATCCCAGTCCGCAAAGTTGGACCCGTCATTCTTCAGTCGCGTGGAGTGATTCATGTTGTCCATAAAAGCTTTAAGACAGGATTCGCGCGCGAGCGTGGCATTTGGCATAGGGATATCAGTATTTCCAGCCATTTGTTATATGCAGTATTATCAATATAAACGAGTTCTACTCTGAAAAAGAAGAAAAACCATAATAAGCATACTCATCGATTTGAATTTAAGTCTAGTGCAAAATTTGTTTTAATGCAAAGACTCGAGCATTTATACAATTGACCTCCCCCAAGAATTATATAAATGATCCCAAGACTCAATTATCTGTAAATTGATAAGCCAACCTCTTGGCTAATTCTACCTTTAGAATTCTTGGTCGATAAATTGCTGTAAATTCTATCTTTAGTCCATCATAATCACGAGAAACTCTTCGGACTATAATGTTGAGATAAAATAGGTCAACACACACTACTTACCCAACGTAGAAGGGGTCATATGGGGAGTAAGGTCCTATATGCCTACCGACGAAGAAGGGATTCATAGTAGTTTGGCCTATAAAGACTAGTCTCAATTTTAGGTTTAGAGGAAGATCCCATCAATTTTATTTTAATTCACTTTTAAGTGAACTAATATCTAGCATGCGAGAATGAATAAACTAAAATGATGGCTTAAATTCGAGTGATATCTTTATGTCCATGATAACTAACATTCAAACTATATGAGTCAATTTTCATGCATTTTAGTAGTAGGTGGTTTGTTTTAGGCGGAATATGATGCACTAACTATCATGTAATGAAAAAGCAACAAGAACGGAAAAATACATAAAAATATTACAAAGACCTAGTGTGGCCTATCTACCAAAATGAACAAAGTACAACTTTGGAATCCAACCCATTTGGACCCGAGAAGCTTGTCTTGATGTTCCATCTTGGTCCATGTAGCGGGAGTGAGCAATCTGATCTCCATCTTTAGTCTTCTCAAAATACATTTAATAAATTACAAAATAAAAACCTTTTTACATTCTAATTTAAAAACATAATTTAATGAAAAAATAAAATGGAGATTCGAGATCTCAAAATTACATCAAAAATCATGTTTCCATCATTACAAAGACATGATCAACTAAGGCCACACTAGGTAATACAAATTACAACCGATTGCAAAAATACGTAAATTAAACCATTCAACCATTCATTCAACAAGATAAAATGCATCAACTAAAAATTAATCATTCAAGAGATAATTCTTTAATTATGAAGAGTAATTTATCCAAACCACCTTTTAAAATGATTAAAATTATGTGACAATTCCTTAATTAATCACAATAACCCCAACCAGACATAATCCAATTATAATTCATATTCTTTAACATGAATTAATACAACATTATTTTAAACCTCTTTAAAATAATTGGGTATCCAATTATTGTGAAATTCTTCACAACAATAAACGAAACAATATCATTATAATGAATAATAATAAAAACTTTCAACCAAAAATAAAAAAACCGAAACATTTTTTTTTTCTTTATGGCAGCCGTGAAAATTTTTATTTAAAAAATATACAATTTAATTTGATGTTACTAATATTTTTAAGATCGGTACAAATTATCAACATCTAATCATTATTAAACATCGATACAAACTAGATGATTCAATTTAACAATTTAAAATGAATATCTAAAACAATGAATACCGAAAAATATATAGCAATGAACATTCAAATCAATTTCCATTTACATTTTAATTTAATCCTTATTAAATCAAAACAACTACAAATTCATCATGTTATCGTCTTAACTATTTAAAACAACAATTATAATGAATCAAAATGGAAAAACAAGGCAAATTTTTTTTTTTCTAATGAACAGTACGGATGAACAGTACAGACGAAATTATTATTTTTTTTTTGTCTCGGCAGAAATAAAAAAAAACAAAAAATAATGATTCAAATCTTATATTTCATCAATTATGAATACATATAAAATAATTTCGAAGCCCTTGGCTCTGATACCACTTGTGAGAAATATCGGTATATTTCGTCATTAAATTACGGATTATAACGAAACTAGAGTATATGAATTACGAGTCATAAATGAATTGCATAATATAAAATTATAGGAATTTAGAATTAACCTTTGGTCCTAGCAAATTTGGCCTATGAACAATATCGAAATCGATATTCTCCTAATTGTTGCACCCAAGATGCTCCAAGATATGCCTTGTTAGTGCTAGAATTTTAGAGAAAAGTTACTGCTAATTTTTTTTCTTTTGTGTGATGATGAATGATAGAGAGAATTCAAGAGAAAAATCCGAATTTTTCTGTGTACTCCTCTTGCTCTATTCGGCCGTGACCCTTAAGTGGTAGAAGGAGGAGTCTCTCCTCTTTTTACTACTCTTGTTATTAGGGTTTTTGACCTAGTTACCATAAAAGAATAATAGGAGATATTTTCTGTTATTTTAATCTCTTATTAGACGAAAATTAGGAGAAGAAAAAGACTATTTTTTCTTTCCTTTTTCGGTTATACTAGCATGTAATATAATATATACGTCAACTATAAATATCCGCATGTTTATAATTTGCTAATTAAATACAACATATTATGTTTAATTACGAATTAACATTTTAATTCGTTTAAGCTTATATTATATACATTGATTAAATATAACGGTTTATATTCAATTACGAATTACATTTAATTCGTCTCAGCTAATATTATTTAATCGTTATTAAATAATCGTAGCATCATTACATTGACTAACCTTTTAGTCATATACATCGACTAACCTTTTAGTCATATAATAAGGCATCAATATGATTATATTATTCATATAATCACATCTCTCAGACACATACTTTAGGTGTGACTTTTAGGGACCAGTTGATCACCGCCATTAAAATGACAATAACGTCAAACTCCTAGCAAGCCAACCGTTATCGATAAACGTTAATCAACTGATAAGAATACTAAGTATACTTATAAGTGAATATTTGTATGATTTTAACCCTTATTTTAGCTCGGTTTTGTATGTCATTTGTGCTTTGTTAAGCCATTTTATGAGCTAATATCGTCTTCTAGGCGAATTCCTATGTTCTAACCTGTTTTGTAGGGAAAGTGACGTTTCTACGCCCTTTTTCTATATTCCCGAGCATTTGCCTAGAACCCGACGATTTGAGAAGCAAGCTTGACCATGTCGAAGGCATTTCAAGAAGGTTCACCGATTCGAAAGAAAGAAGAAGTAAAGACGATGTCGCAGTTGTCGGAAGATCAATCAGTTAGGCGAAGAATTCATCGTTTTACATCAAATCCTATCAACAAATCCGACTCAAGAGGTCAAGGGGGATGATAGAAGTCAAGTCATATGCAAGGGGAGATGAAACGAGAGTCAAAGCACCCAGATGACAACTTACCCGATCGAGTAAGTGGTATACCCGATCGGGTATACCCGATCGGGAATCCCTGCTGCTTCGAGCAAATTGCTTCAACGTCCTCCTTTTGTCCTATATGTTCAATGCTCGACCCCTTCCCCACGAAACCCTAATGCTATATAAAGGATGCTCCAGCCACTCTTCTGATCACATCCTCTTTACAATAATCTCTTCTCTTCTTACATTTCTCTTTAGATTAGGTGGAGGGAGAACTAGCCTCCCTTCTCTCATTTTCTCCTTCTTTTTCATCTTTAGTTCTTAGTTTATTTCTGTCCTTTCTACATCAAAATATTAGCTTAGATCAATAAGAATTTCAATCTTTGTAATCTACTTTGTTGGGTACAAGTGTTGTAATTCAAGGAACGATTATTCTATGCAAGGGATTTCTATTATTGTTATCACTTCCATTGTTGGTCGTCACCTAGGTATTTCTATTTTATCTTTCGTTTAATGTCTTTATTGTTTTCTATTTGATTGTTATTTTCCATACATGTTATCTTAGATTCATTTTAGTACCGTTATAATCGTTGTTTCATTTCTTAGATTATCAATTAGCGTCGTTACTATCGCCACATAGAGAGTCTTAAATTATTGCCAAAATCAAATAAACATGTCTATCCTAGTTTTCATTATCACCATCATCTTAGATATAAACATTATCATGAGTGAGTAGTCACCTTTCTAGGGTGTAGGGTAGCCATGTTATTCTGATTAAAAGATGATAATTGGATAAAAGAAATTGTGCTTTTAAAACATTGTGTCTATGCATGTTTGGACTATAACGATAGTTGACGATTTCTTATCAAAATCATTGACTAGAATGGAATTGTTTTCCAAGGTAGAGATACGTGAATTGAATAGACAAAGCATGACATGGTAGATTAAGACCTAGTAAATTGCCTAAAAGCCTGCTAGACCATCTGATCTATGATTGTAATGAACACATCATTCTTACGAACTCACAATGAATTATTTGCATGTTCCATATCCAATTGCATCAATATGTTAATCTACATGTGTGAACCTACTTCCCTAGATGCTTTTCATTATTGTTAATTCATCATTTGCTTTATTGCTTTCATCTTCAATTGCTTTTATTTTGTTTTCATTTATGCTTTTTGTTAGTTTAGAGATCATAATCAAAAAACTCAGAAACTCGTTAGATAAAACTCAATTGCAAGACAATTCACATTCTATAGGAAACACCATCTCCCTGAGGATCGACCCCTACTTCCCTAATTACATTAATTTGTTGTTAGCCTAGTCTGGGTAATTTATCTTTGTATCGGGCTTGCGACAGGTCCGATCATATACCCTGTGAACCTGTAAGAGATTTATTCATGTTATCACACTAACTGTGGAGGACACTAGCTCCAACATTTTGGATGAAAGAGATTGATGCTTGGAGGAAGGAGGTGGATGCTAGGCAAGTTAGGACCGATGATAAGATCTCCGCACTTTCTAATGTGCTTTTGCAGACACATGAGCTTGTTCGGTTTTGGAATAGTAAGTGGGATGAATTTGCTAAAGCACGAGAACCTAGGGAGCCGGATCATGCCTCTAAGAGCGATGGTACCGGAGATCCCTCCTGTCCTTGAGGTACTTTGGTATGTTGTTCTTTCTCTTGTCCATGTCTTACTTTTTGTTGTTCCTTACATTGAGGGCAATGTGAAGATTAAGCGTGGGGGAGGGAATTCCATGTTGTATATATTTTTATTTTCAATAAAAAAAAAAAAGAATCCGGCTAGGTGAAAACCCGCAAAGGCAGGCGCCTAGGCAAGATTGGGTAGATGGCCGAGGACGGAGTGAAAACCCGAAAGGGCACTCCAGGTAAAATTAAGAATTGAGATGCGTGCCATGAGAGTAGTGTTAGGAATAAAAGCTAGATCGAAAACACGCAAGGACGGGCGATCTAGGCAAAATGAGGGAATAAGAATTTTTTTTAAAGAAAAAAGAGTTACTTGATTACTTGAGCTACCTTGGAGTTGGCAACATAAGGAGGTTTGAAGGGTGGTTCGGGATTTAATCATTTGAAGTAATAAGGGGAGGGTGGGAGCGGGGAGGGGGGGGGGGGGGGGGGGGGGGGGGGGGGGGGGGGGGGGGGGGGGGGGGGGGGGGGGGGGGGGGGGGGGGAGGGGGGGGGGGGGGGGGGGGGGGGGGGGGGGGGGGGGGGGGGGGGGGGGGGGGGGGGGGGGGGGGGGGGGGGGGGGGGGGGGGGGGGGGGGGGGGGGGTGAGTGGTGAAGTGTGATGAGTTAAACTACATTGTGTCTTTGTGTCTTGATTTGTAGTTTTGCTTAGATGTTGTTTGGTCGAATTTGCGTGTGCATTTTGTTGAAACCATGTACCTACTCGGAGGGATTGAGTATTGAGAGATGGTTGGAGTAGTAGTGATTAGTTGTGGTGTTTAGAGTTAGAGCAAACTACTCAAGTTTCGCTATATAGACCTAGGGGTGAGTTCTCTTTAATTTATCCTTGGGTTTTACTCGAGGACGAGTAAAGGTCTAAGCGTGGGGGAGTTTGATTAGTCTAGTTTAGTAGGGGTTAATTAGGTTATTTTGATGATTAAATCATAGGTTAAGAAGCATATTTGGGGATTTTATTGCATATGTCTTTGATATTGATTTTGTGATGGACTTGTGTGCTTTTATGGGTTATTTGGATGAATGTATTTTAATGAATGGAAAGGGCTTCTTTAGAAGATGTTATTGGGTTAAAGAAGTCAGTAGGAGGTCAAGTTTGAAGACAAGTCAAAGCCCAACACAATAAGTCAAAGCGCGGAAGCAAGGAAGAATATGAAGCGTCAAAGGGCAAAAAAGAAACCGCGAGGAGCGGCTTGCCGCGTGGCGCGGAAGCCTATTGTGACACCCTCAAATTTGCGGAAAGAAAAAAAATAATTTAAATAAATAAAAGATGAGAATACGTTTCTAATAGGTTCCTTTAGTGAAAATCGGTACATTTTAAAACCGGAACCTATTATTAAATATATTCATCATAAGAAGGTGTCTTAAATAAAAAGGTTCATAACAAATACGGAAATAATATTATACAATAAAAAGTATCTGAAACAGGAGACATATCTCCCGTATAAATACAGAAACAAAAGAGTGTATAATAGTATACAATCCTAAGAACCGAATATAGGTCCAAGGTAAATACTTCGCTCGCTAGCTCGTCAATGTAACCAATGTATGCATCACAAACCTGCCAACCGCATTAAATATAAACACGGAAGCCACAGTCAGTGGGGAGTAACTCCGAGTTCTCCCAGCCACGAAATGTCGAGTTTAATGAAACATGAATAACATAAAAGCAATGTATATGGAAAATACAAAAACTTAAACATATATGATATGCTTTTCATGTTATGAAACAATTAACTAACATATAACCTATCATATGAAAGCTATCATGTGAAACCGATAATAAAATATAACAAGAGGTAGGGAAGCTGGTATGCTAGCTCAGAGGTTACCCTGTAACGTGGCCATGATACACTTAAACCCTAATCAACACGTAATCATGTGAATCAGTTAACAATCGGTAATCCAAACTATATCAATCTTAGCCGGCTTGCATCTCACCTTCTAAAACTCATAGAATCATACAAACATGAAAGACAAATACTTCTACAAACAGGCATAAGTTCCTAGTACAGTCAATAGACGACTTCTGTAACTCGAGGCTATACCACAAGGTTTAGGAAAACATCCTAGTCCTAGACTGATCAGACCTAGCGACAACAGCTATTCCATTCCCCGTCTCATGACATAACCGTACACGAGAAACTCTACTAGGCGACCCCCTAAGCAGAGATGGCTAGTACTTAAGCTGGATCCCTTCCCAAAGCGGAACTCTTAGGATGCCATGCCCCGACTTGGAGATAAGCCCCCCAGGCCGTGACACAAAAGCTATTAACCATGAACTATATACTCGTTAAAGATAGTACGGGCCTATCATTGTCATGGTCCAAGATACTCATTTAGAATTAGAATGGTCAAGACGCCATCTACTCATAATTCTCTATAGGTACTTAGTCAACACGACACCAACCATATAATCAAACAGTCACGGGAAAACATCCTATCATGTGACTATTTGCAAATAAATCATATTCAAATATCATATCGCCTCATATCTACTAAGGCTAATTCAATAATTAAATACAACCTTACTTGAAGACAAATCCCCGACCCGAGTCCCGCGACGGGTCATCAGTCAAATCGGGGGGCTGACTAGATCTTAGTTTGACCAAACCCGTTGGATCAAACCGGCTAGAAACAGAGTCTTTATCACATAGACATAAAATCAACATATTCATTACATGTTATTTTAATAAAACTTATAACATGTGAATTATTAAATCTTACGTAAAACCCCGCTTGACTTAAAGGATATCAAAATAAACTACGATCTAGTCTTATAATTTCTAACATGTGAGAAATAATAATTTTATGAAAAACCTTTTTAATTAAATATTTTACTTATTAATATTTCCCACTTGCTAAATATTACAAAAAACGATAAAAATGACGATAACTCAAAAACCGTCACAAGTCCCAAAGTGGGACCCACGGGCTGAGTTTGGCCGGACCCCACATGGGCCTG
>JAIUZE010071634.1:0-18886 GCA_022085475.1 Heliosperma pusillum | reverse complement strand
CCCAGTTCGGTAAATTCATGGAAGTAGTCAAAAACCTCCAAGTAACGGTTCCCTTCACTGAATTAATCACTCAAATCCCTTCTTACACGAAATTTATGAAGGATATCTTAACAAATAAGAGGACTCTAGATGATGTTGAAATCATCGTATTCACCGCTGAATGCAGTGCGTTATTGCAAAATAAGTCGCCTCCTAAGTTAAAGGATCCTGGTAGTTTCTTTATACCTTGCACTATAGGCACCTACACTATTGATAAAGCTTTATGTAATCTAGGTGCTAGTGTAAGCGTTATGCCCTATTCCAGTTGCGAAAAATTGAATATGGGAGTTCTGAAATGCACAAGTATCACCCTGCAAATGGCAGATCGTTCTCTAAAACAACCTATGGGAGTTTTAGAAGATGTACCTGTTAGAGTAGGAAGATTTTTTATTCCAGTCGATTTCATAGTGTTAGATATGGCTGAATATTCGCAAATCCCGATCATATTAGGAAGACCATTTCTACACACTGCGGGAGCAGTAATCGATGTCAAGAATGGAAAATTGACATTAGAAGTAGGTGATGATAAAGTCACCTACAACTTAAACAGTGCAATGAAGAGCCCTATGCTTGAAGAGCCTTGCCGTTTCCTTGACATTGTCGACTCAATCATTGATGAATCTCTGTATCCATCAATAATTGAGGATCCTTTAGAAGCAATTTTATTGTTAGAGGATATCTTTGAGAACGACAATTTTGAGATCAGTGAGCTGGAAAGGGACCTGACTGGTAAAGAGATACCGTCTGAAGAAGTTGAGGAGTTTATAAGCTTAATTGATGCTCCTGCCAAGGCAGAAGTACATAAACCTGAACTTAAACCTCTTCCCTCAAATCTAAAATATGCTTTTTTAGATGAATCTGAATATTGCCCAGTCATAGTGAGTGCTCTCCTAGATGAAAATCAGTTAAACTCACTATTGACTATCTTGCGAAAACATAAAAAGGCAATAGGTTATAAACTTGAAGATCTCACAGGCATAAGCCCCGACTTTTGCATGCATAGAATCAACTTAGAAGAAGGCCAAAGACCTTGTGTTCAAGGTCAACGCCGTCTTAATCCCAACATGCAAGAAGTAGGTAAAGCTGAAGTTATGAAATTACTAGATGCTGGCATAATCTATGCAATTTCTGACTCAAAATGGGTTAGCCCTGTCCAAGTTGTTCCCAAGAAAGGAGGAACAATAGTAGTCAAGAATGAAAGGAATGAGCTCATCCCCACAAGGATTGTGACGGGATGGCGTATGTGCATTGACTACAGAAAGTTGAATCAATCAACTCGAAAAGATCACTATCCTCTGCCCTTCATTGATCAAATGCTAGAGAGGTTAGCTTGCCACAAATATTTCTGTTATCTAGATGGTTACTCAGGATTTTTCCAAATTCCTATCCACCCTGAGGACCAAGAGAAAACCACCTTCACCTGTCCCTATGGTACTTTTGCTTATCGTTGAATGCCATTTGGCCTATATAATGCACCTGCAACTTTCCAGCGTTGCATGACTAGTATCTTTTCCGATTTTATTGAGACTATCATGGAAGTATTCATGGACGACTTTAGCGTCTATGGCATTTCCTTTGATAATTGTTTGACAAATCTATCCAAAGTATTGAAACGCTGTGAAGAAGTCGATCTTGTTCTCAATTGAGAAAAGTGTCACTTCATGGTGAACGAAAGTGTAGTTTTAGGACACATCATTTCTGAAAGAGGTATTGAAGTGGATCGAGCTAAGATCCAAATTATTGAACAACTGCCACCACCTGCTAATGTAAAAGGAATCAGGAGTTTCCTTGGCCACGCCGGTTTCTACCGACGGTTTATTAAAGATTTTTCAAAAATAGCCAAGCCCCTGACTGAGCTCCTTTTTAAGGATGCGCCTTTTAATTTCACGAAGGAATGCCTTGGGGCATTCAACAAAATCAAACGCGCTTTAATCACCGCACCTATAATCCAGTCACCTGATTGGAATCTTCCATTTGAACTTATGTGCGATGCGAGTGATTATGCCGTTGGAGTTGTTTTAGGGCAAAGAAAGGAAAAGTTCCTTCATGCAATATACTATGCTAGTAAAACCTTAGATCCTTCCCAAATCAACTATGCCACCAATAAAAAAGAACTTCTTGCCATTGTCTACGCCTTAGACAAATTCCGTTCTTACCTTATACGATCGAAAGTAATTGTTTACACTGACCATGCTGCTTTGAAATATCTGCTTTCAAAGAAAGAGGCAAAACCTTGACTTATCCGATGGATCTTACTCCTTCAAGAGTTTTATCTAGAGATCCGGGATAAGAAAGGAGCAGAAAATGTAGCCGCTGACCATCTTTCAAGGATAAGAGTAACTGAAATAGGATTGCCAACACCAATTAATGACGCATTTGCTGATGATTCATTAATGGAGATTACTGACTCTTCTCCTTGGTATGCTGATATGGCCAATTTTCTTGTCAGTCGACAGCTACCTTCTGACCTTTCTTATAACCAAAGGAAGCGATTTTTGCATGATGCAAAATTCTTTGTTTGGGATGACCCTTATCTTTTCAAGCAGTGTTCAGATGGTCTTTATAGACGATGTAACCCCCAGTGGGAGGTTAAAGGAGTTTTAGGAGGATGCCACTCATCTGCTTATGGTGGTCATCATGGTACGTCCAAGACCGTAGCCAAAGTCTTGCAATCCGGGTTTTTCTAGCCCTCGATGTTTAAAGATTTAAAAGATTTTGTTATGGCTTGTGACGCTTGTCAACGAATGGGTCAAATATCCAAGAGACATGAAATGCCTCAAAACGGCATATTAGAAGTTGAAATATTCGATGTCTGGGGTATTGACTATCAAGGACCATTCCCTTCTTCTAACGGAAATCGTTATATCTTAGTCGTTGTTGACTATGTTTCTAAGTGGGTAGAAGCAATTGCCACTCCCACCAATGATGCTAGAGCTGTGATACGGCTATTTAAGAAGATTATCTTTCCACGTTTTGGTGTACCCAGAGCAGTGATTAGTGATCGAGGAAATCATTTTGGAGAAAAGCAGTTAGACACTCTGCTTTCCAAATATGGTGTGTATCACAGATGAGGATTAGCCTACCACCCTCAGACCAGCGGTCAAGTAGAAGTCTCAAATAGAGAGTTGAAAACAATTCTTCAGAAAGTAGTCTCAAGATCTAGAACTGATTGGAGTAATAAGCTCGATGACACCTTGTGGGCTTATCGCACAACTTTCAAAACCCTGATTGGAACATCTCCTTATCGATTGGTTTATGGAAAGGCCTGTCATCTTCCTGTCGAGTTAGAGTATAAAGCTTACTGGGCTATCAAAGAACTCAACTTAGACACTAAGCTTAGCGCAGATAGAAGACTTTTGCAACTCAACGAGCTAGAGGAATTTCGTTTGCAAGCTTATGAGAATTCTAGGATCTACAAGGAAAAAATGAAGCGTTGGCACGACAAGAGGATAATTAAGAAAGAATTTAATGTCGGTGACCAAGTACTTCTTTTCAACTCCCGTCTGAAAATTTTTCCGGGAAAACTTCGATCACGATGGTCTGGACCATTCACGGTCACATATGTGAGCAAGTACGGCTATGTGGAACTCATGACTAGCAATGGTGAGAAATTCAAAGTTAATGGACACAGACTGAAACTCTACTATAGCAATTCTATCATCGGATGTTTAGATATTGTCTATACGGAGCGTCCATCCCCAACCCAATGATTTCATAGAAAAATTCGTCAAGCAAGACGTTAAACAAGCGCTTCTCGGGAGGCAACCCGTGTTTTCCCTTTTTGTATTTTTATTTTTGTTTTTCCCTTTTACGTTGTTTTGTTAGATTTCTTTGCAGATGAAAGAGTTTTTGAAGAATCTCTGACGACCTTCCTTGTCATGTCCAAAAGGCTAGCTTGGGGGAGTCCGCACTGGCTAGTACACTTCATTCTTTTTTCATTTTTCCTTTCTTCCCATTAAGCATCTCATTGCATATTTAGCTTTTGTGCTCACATTGAGGACAATGTGATGTTTAGCTTGGGGGAGGGATTGCATTTTCCCATTTTTGCATTTTAGTTATATTTTTCAAATTTTGAATAAGAAAGAGAAGATTTTAGAGAGAAGATTTTTAAATTTTGAACACAATTGGATGCTTTTCATGCTTTGCTTGCTTGTTTACTATGCTATCATGTTACATTTTCCCAAACTTAGAGCTTTCAAAAGATAATGATTCAATTTTCATTGAATTTTGCATACATGGGGAAGTCTTGTACACAGTAGGCATGGAATGAATCTATAGATAAGTACGCTTGATCTTGACATTTGGCAAACTACATATATTGTAAGGTAGAACCTCCTTAGACTGGTACATCCAGACCCAGTCTCATCTAGGTGTGTGTAGTTCTCCTTGTGATGTGTGTCATGTCAAAACGCATAAGTATGGTTCTCATTTCATTTCTATAAGCATTGCATTCATGATTCACTAAGATTTGAAGCCTTTTTCACTTTGAATTACCCCTCAAAATTAGCCCCTTCATACAACTGCCTACCTTTTGAGCTAGTAGCTAGACTATGGTGTATGGGTGCTCTTTTGAGAAGATATTCTTATCTGTTAAAGTGAATTTGGAAGAACGAAAAGCTCAGGAAGTAAATTTATGTCCAAAAGAAAAGAAAAAAATGATGAAAAAATCGAAAAAAAAGAAAAGAAAAGAAATAAAAGAAGAAGTTGTGAGTATCTCCTAAAAATGTCAAATCAATGGAAGGAGTTTACCCTTGTGTTTCGTGTGTAATAAGCCAAATTGTTACTTCTGGCTTCATCATTCGTTTTTTGGGAATTAATCGAAAGTTTGTATTGAGTATTCATTTATCATTGGTCAGTTGCTAGCTCATTCTAACCTTCACATGACCATAACTATTTGTCCACCTTTCACCCATTTACCAAAGCCTTCTTCTTATTTTTCGGCTTCTTTTCTATGTGCATTGTGATCTTTGACTTGTGTTTTGAATTGTTTACCATATTCGACTGCGGACACATTTTCATAAGTCGTAGATAGGTGAGTGTCTCAAAAACATTTACACATAAAGAAATCGCCTTTTACATACATGAGTGTTCGAGTGTGCCGTAAGAGTCCATTTGTCAAAAGATCATGCAAGAGCCGAAATTCTGTAGTGAAATTCTTTGCGCTACGCCGTTATGTAAATCTCAGCCATGTTTATGTATCATTCTTGCCCACGTTGCTTTTGGGTTATGATTCATTATGTTTTCAAAGTTTACGTTGAGATTTGTTTCTTGATGGTATAGTAGCCAATGCTTGCAACCTTGTCCTGGTATTGTTTGTTATGTTTGCTTGAGGACAAGCAAAGGTTTAGCTTGGGGGAGTTGGATAAGTGAATATTTGTATGATTTTAACCCCCAGTTTAGCTCAGTTTTGTATGTCATTTGTGCTTTGTTAAGCCATTTATGAGCTAATATCGTCTTCTAGGCGAATTTCTGTGTTCTAACTTGTTTTGTAGGGAAAGTGACGTTTCTACGCCATTTTTCTATATTCCCGAGCATTTGCCTAGAACCCGACGATTCGAAGAAGAAAGCTTGACCATGTGTAAAGCATTTCAAGAAGGTTCACTAACTTAAGAGAGAGAAGAAGCAAAGAAGGTTTCGTAGTTGTCGGAAGATCAATCAATTGGGCGGAAGAATTCATCGCTTTACATCAAATCCTATCAAACAACCCGATTGTAGAAGTCAAGGGGGATGTTGGAAGTCAAGTCAAGCAAAGGAAGATGAAACGTAAGTTAACCGCTTCTAGAAGACCACATACCCGATCGGGTAAGTGTGTACCCGATCGGTTATCCTTGCTGATTTAAGCATGACGGCTCCTTCTTCCTTATTTTGTCCTATGTGTTTAATGTCCGACCTCTTCTCCACGAAACCCTAATACTATAAATAGAAGATCTAAGCCCCTCTTCTAAGGACATCCACACAAAAACAATCTAATCTTATATCTCATACAATCTTCCTACATATCTTTTTTTAGAATAATCTTTAGTTTTCTCTTTAGCTTTAGTCTTTCTAGTTTAGATTATCTTCTACTTTTGTCTTTTGTTCTTAGTTTATTTCTGTCCATTTCATATCAAAACATTAGTTTAGTTCAATAAGAATTTCAATCTTTGTAGTCTACTTTGTTGGGTACAAGAGTTGTAATTCAAGGTACGGTATTTCTATGCGAAGGATTTCTATTGTCGTTATCGCTTTCATTGTTGATCGTCATCTAGGTATTCCTAATTTATCCTTTGTTTATTGTTCGCTTTGTTTATTCCATTTGATTGTTATTCTCTATTCATATCACTTAGATTCGTTTTTATGTTGTTATAATCATAGTTTCATTTCTCAGATTGTCATATAGTGTCGTTATTATCACCACATAGAGAGTCTAAATTATTGTTAAAATCAACTAAATATGCCTATCTTTACTTTTATTGTTAATATCATCGTAGACATAAACATAATCATGAGTGAGTAGTCACCTTTCTAGGGTGTAGGGTAGCCATGTTAGATTGATTAAAAGATGATAATTGGATAAAAGAAATTGTGCTTTTAAAACATTGTGTCTATGCATGTTTGGACTTTAACGATAGTTGACGATTCTTGATCACAATCATTGACTAGTATGGAATTCTTTTCCAAGGTAGACATACGAGATTTGAATAGACAAAGCATGACATGGTAGATTAAGACCTAGTAAATCGCCTAAAAGCCTGCTAGACCATCTGATCTATGATTGTAATGAACACACCATTCTTACGAACTCGCAATGAATTATTTGCATACCCTTAATCCAATTTCATCAATATGTCAATCTACATGTGTGAACCTACTTCCCTAGATGCTTCTCATTATTGTTAATTCATCATTTGCTTTATTGTTTTCATTTTAGTTTGCTCTTATTTTGTTTTTATTTATGTTCTTTATTAGTTTAGAATTCAAAACCTCAAAACCCAGAAAATTGTTAGATAAAACTCGATTCACAATCCATATGTAACAACCCGAAATATACCCGATTTTTCTAGTAAAAATATTTACTAACACTTTTCAGTAGAACTTAAGTTTTTAAAATAGGAATTTTTGTTCCGAGTCTTATTTTGAAATTCCGCGTTCGTATTTGGAATTTTTGAGGGATTCCATGAAAAGACCGTGTTTAGTCATCTTTGACTTTTCTTGACTTTTAAGTCGTCTTTGACTTTTCTTGACTTTTTGAAAGTCGTCAGTGACTTTTCTTGACTTTTAAGTCGTTCTAAACTTTTCTTGACTTTTAAGTCATCTTCGACTTTTCTCGACTTTTCAGTCAACTTTGACTTCCGTTGACTTTTTCCCGACTCGCCTCATAAGTTTGAGGACCGAAATTTTATTTAAAAAAATAATATTTTTGATTTATTTTTATTTAGATTTATTAAGAGTTATCATAATTTAATATAATTATTTTGAATTTATTCGGAATTTAAAGAATAACGTTTACGGTTTTAACCGAACGTTATTTAACTATTCCCGACTCATCGTAAAGCGCGAAACGAAACCGAAACTCGACTTTGGCATGAGTCACGAGCCCAGGTCATCGTTTTCCACTCACATTAGATATTTTAATTCTTTTGATTAAACTAATAATAATATCTAGATATTTATTTACTTTATCGATCAGTTAACGAAAATTACGCAAATCGTTTACAAAACTGACCCGATATCACCCATACCACACGGTTTTTCCTCTCTCTTAGCCTTGATATTTTATTTCTTTTCATTATAATAACATAATATCTTGATATTTAATTCAATTAACTTAATATCGAATTAATTACGGTAATATAATTATTATACCGGGTCAATTCCATAACAACCATTTCAAACCCAACTCACTATTTTGCTCTATAAACTCACGGCTCACACACTCCACTTTACTCACAAACAACTTTTCATTTTTCAACAAATCAAATTAAGATCAAAATATCAATTTCTTTAATCGTTCTTGAGCGTTCTTCGCGTTCTTCATCCGTTCTTCATCGTTCTTGAGCAAAACCTTCATAAAACCTTCATTTCTTAATTAAATCCGTCCTAACTTATATTTCTAGACTCTCCTATTCGCTCCTCATCGTCACGACGGTTTATTTTCAATTCCGTCAAAATCGTTTCAACATTTAATTATGGAAAAATCAAGTTTAAGTTCTAATAATGTTTTTCTTGTCTTTTCTTATAGGGGAAGATTTTGAAGACGAGTTTGGAGACTCGTATATTTTGGGTGAAGATTAGTAGGAGGGTTTCTTAGTTTATACTTCTTATTTTGGTGCTAATTGATTTTTCTAGCTAAGGTAACGATTCCGAGTTACTCGACGAATAGATGTTACATACCTTAGTAGCTTTGGTTTTTCTTTAGTTTTGGTTCATTTTTAGTTTTGTTCATATTATTATGATTTTATGATTTTTAGTTAGTAACATGTTAAGTAGTAGTTATTATGGTGTTTTATGATTTTATCACATGTTGGTTGTTCTTGGTTAATTTGGATGATTCTTCATAATCATGATTGTTGTATGTTGGATGGTTAAATTGATTGTTTAAAAATGGATGTTGTTAATTAAAAACATGTTAGAATTAATTTGGAATTTAGGGTGGAATTTGTGGTGGTGGCCGGAATTGGTGGTGGTGGTGAACCGGACCAAACCAGCCGGTCCAGGCCGGTCCAGGCCGGTCTGGGTTGGTCCAAGGTGGGTCCGGGTTTTGGTCTTTGGGTTGTGTCGATGTTTGATTGTTTAATTGTTGTTTTGACGGGTTTTAATTATGATAAGCATGCGGGAAATAATTAGAAACGGTTTTTATTAAAATTATCAAAACAGCCCATTAAGCCAAATCAGGCCGTGAGGCCCAAATCAGGCCCATGTGGGTCCGGCCCAATTCAGCCCGTGGGTCCCACCTTGGGACTCGTGTCGGTTTTTGAGTTATCGTCATTTTTATCGTGTTTTGTAATATTTAGCAAGTGGGAAATATTAATAAGTAAAATATTTAATTAAAAAGGTTTTCATAAAATTATTATTTCTCACATGTTAGAAATTATAATACGAGATTGTAGTTTACGTTGAAATCATTTAAGTCAAGCGGGTTTTGGGTATAATATGATAATTCACATGTTAGAAGTAGTAATAAAATAACATGTAATGAATATGTTGATTTTATGTCTATGTGATAAAGACTCTCTGCTTCTACGCCGGTTTGATCTAACGGGTTTGGTCAAACAAGATCTAGTCAGCCCGAATTTGACTGTGGAACCCGTGCGGAATCGGGTCGGGGATTGTTTAAAGTATGGTTGTATTTAATTAAATGAATTAGCCTTAGTAGATATTGAGGCGATATGATTATTTGGATTATTAATTTATAGCAATAGTCACATGAAGGATGTTTTTCGTGACTGTTTTGATTATATGGTTGGTGTCGTGTTGACTAAGTACCCATAGAGAATTACGATTACATGGCATGTTAAGTCGTATCTTGGCCATGTTTTAAAGGTAACCTCTGAGTTAAGATATTAGTTTGGTTCGGCCATGGTAATTCTAAATGAGTATCTTGGACCATGACATTGATAGGTCCGTACTGTCTTTAACGAGTATATAGGTCATGGTTAATAGCTTTTGTGTCTCGGCTTGGTGGGTTTATATCCAAGTCAGGGCATGGTTACCTAATCCACTTTGGGGATGGAGCCAGCTTAAGTACTAGCCATCTCTGCTTAGGGGGTCGACTAGTAGAGTTTCTTGTGTACTTCTGGTCACGAGACGGGGAATGGAATAGCTGTTGTCGCTAGGTCTGATCAGTCTAGGACTAGGATGTTTTCCTACCTTGTGGTATAGCCTCGAGTTACAGAAGTCTTCTATTGACTGCCCTAAGAACTTATGCCTGTTTGTAGAGGTATTGGTCTTTCATGTTTGTATGATTCTATGAGTTCTAGAAGGTGAGATGCAAGCCGGCTAGGATGGATAGAGTTTGGATTACCGGTTGTTAACTGATTCACATGATTACGTGGTGATTAGGGTTTGAGTGTATCATGGCCATGTTTCTGAGAGGAACCTCTGAGCTAGCATACCAGCTTCCCTACCTCGAGTTACAGTTTATTATCGGTTTCACTTGATAGCTTTCATATGCTAGGTTATATGTTAGTTAACTGTTTCATAACATGAGAAGCATATCATATATGTTAAGGTGTTGTATTCTCTATATACATTGCTTTTATGTTTTTCATGTTTCATTTAACTCGACATTTCGTGGCTGGGAGAACTCGGAGTTACTCCCCACTGACTGTGGCTTCCGTGTTTATATTTAATGCGGTCGAACAGGTGGTGAATGCATATTTGGGGGTACATGGACGAGCTAGCGAGCGAAGTATTTACCTTGGACCTATATTCGGTTCATAGTTTGTATATTATTATACACTCTTTTATTTCCGTATTTATACGGGAGATATGTCTCCCGTCTTGTATATTTCGTTTGTAGAATATTATTTCCGTTTTGTAATGACCTTTTATTTTATGACACCTTCGTTATGTTTTAGTATTATCTTTTATGTATTTAAATAATTTTTTTTCTTTCCGCAAATTTGAGGGTGTCACAGTAGATAGGAGAGTGCCACTCAAATATAAAATAATATTTCCTTGATTTATATAAAAATTTGAGTGTTGAGTGCACCGTGAGAGTCCATTGTCAAAAGATCATGCAAGAGCCGAAAAGTCTATTTGATGTTCCTTATGCTGCGCCGTTATGTAAATCTCAACCATGTTTTGCATTTTCCCTATGCCCATATTGTTTCGGGATGTGTTTCATTGTGCTCTATAAGCTACTTGATGGTATTTGCATTTGGTTGGATTGATTGTTGCTCGTCGCCCTTATCCTTGTCATGTTTGTAATTGTATGCTTGCTTGAGGACAAGCAAGGGTTTAGCTTGGGGGAATTTGATAAGTGTTAATTTGTATGATTTTATCCCCTCATTTTAGCTCGATTTGATATGGTTTATCCAGTTTAAGAAGTGGTTTTATGAGCTAATCTCTCCTTTGCAGTATTTCTCGTGCTTTAATGTCATTTGTAGGAATTAAGTCGTTTCTACTTCAAACCCCGTCATTTGAAGGAAATATGAGCAAGGAGAAGCTAAGAAGGACGATTACATGAGGTTAAGATGGCATGCTATAAAGATCTAGAGGTTCAGAGTCAAAGGGAACAAGTTTCAAGTCATTCCGAGCTCGTATGCACAAGTTACGACGATTTTGCTATTCGTCGACGAAAGTCGTCTCAAACCTCATGCTCCGACCCTTAATCCTTGGGGACATGATCAAGCTCAAATAGAGGAGGAAATGAGGCCCAAGAGGTGTTAGTTACGTCCCTGTTCGAATCTAAAGTCAATGGAGTCAAGGTAGATAAAGTCACGTACCAAGGGAAGATCAAACGAAAGTCAAAGTTTTGAACAAACAAAATCCCCGATCGGGGATCCAAAAACCCAATCGGGTATGTCTGCTGATGAACGCTTCTTGGCTTTTCTTCTACCAAGCCTTAATGGAGTGCTTTATTAGGTTGTCTAGGGCATGAATCCAGACGCATTTGGGCAGCCTCTCAACCCTATAAATAGCCTATGCATCACAGACAAATAACATGTAAAAAAAAAACACTTCTCTCTTTAGTTTAGTTTTTCTTCTTCTCTCATCTTTCTTAGTTTAGTTTAGTTTTAGTTTTCTCTAGTCTAGTTTAGTTCTAAGTTTCCTTCAATTGTAATTGTTCTACTTGTAATTGGAATTCAAGTTTCCGGGTTTGCATTTCCTATTCAAGTTCTTATTCCATTTCAATCTTTGCTCATCCTTTCCGGTAATCTTTATTCTCGTTTTTACATTATAGTTTCATTTTCTTTCACTATTTCCTTCATCATGTTTATCATTCTTAGTTTTATAATCTTAGTTTCCCTTTCATTGTTAATCATGCATAAGTAATCTTTGTTCTAGGGTGTAACACCCGCAAATGTACCCTATTTTTATAGTAAAAATATTTTACGGATACTTTTCAGCGAAATTTAGTTTTAGTTTAGAATTAAATTTCCCGTGTCTAATTTAGAATTTCCGAGTTCGTATTTGGATTTTTTCGCGATATTTCAAGTAAATCACGTCTTAAGGCGTCTTTGACTTTTCTTGACTTTTTCCTCTTACTCTACATATACTCCCTCATAACCTAATTCACTCACACAACTCAACTCTTTCTTCCTCTCTAAGAAAACCCAAAGAAACCTAGCTTCCATTTTTGATCCGTCTTATAATCGTCAGAACTCTTTCATGTCTCGCTCAAATTCACGTAAGTTCGTCTTATTCTTCCCCTCTTATCTTCCTCTATCCGTATTGGTAATAAAATTACCATCTTTCTCGCTTTTCAAACTTTCCGTCTTTCTCAAGGTGAAGTATATTCATCTTTTATTAACTATTTGTAGGTGGTGACCTCCAAGATCCCGACAAAGACTACTTCTTGTTTGAAGAGGACCTTGACGCGGAGTGAAGACGCATAAAGGTAACAGTGAAGGGTTACTCGATATCATTTATGTGTTTTACGTGTTTTCTATGCTAGGAATCGTATTTAGGATATGATTAGTAAGCTTAGAAATGGTGTTGATGATGATACTTGTTGTTGGTTGAGAATTGATATGAGTATGAATGATTTATGATAATAATCGATAATTGTCAAATGTTGATCCTTAGTGAAATGGTGATTTTCGTGTGATGTTGACCCCAGCCGGCCGACCGGCAGCCGGTCAGCCTACCGGCTGGGGCAGTGGTTGTATATTTTGTGTGTTCATAATTTTGATGCATAAAATACGTCTCAGCCGGCCGATCGGCTGAGACACCTCAACCTTTCTCTTTCTTTTTCTCATGTACCTTTGGTCCCAGCCGGGTAGCCGGCAGCCGGTCCACCTGACCGGCTGGGACACACTGATATTTCATGTTTGTTTTTCATATGACTAATGGTACCAGCCAGGTAGCCGGCAGCCGGTCCACCTGACCGGCTGGCACCTGCTGGAAGGTTCTTGTTATTCTTGTTTTACGATTTCATTTATAATATTTCCGATGGTTCATTTATCGTATAAATTTACGGAATGACTTTAATTATTAATGTTTTGAATATATGATATTTCATTCGCTTGTATCGCATGTTTTGTGACGGTTTTTGGTATGTCCCACTTTGAGTCGTTTTTTTTACAAATGTTACGGTTTTAGCATTATTTTGTTATATGCTTTGTACTCTCATTCCCTTGGCTACCTCCACATTCGTAAGGCTAAAATGTTGGAACGGGGATGTATCCTACTGCTTAATTGCATGTGTTAGTGGGCATACGACGACGTTGTTGGGAGGCGAACGCATTGCGTTGATCGACCCGGCCGTCAAATGTTGTGTACTTGCGAGGTGGTGGTATATGCATTTAGCGTACCGCTTGTTGTGAGGCTTATGCTCTTTTCCGCCTCTTTCGTGAATGTCGACCGAATTTGGGGTACTCGGCGTCAATGATTGACCGAGTCTTGGATGCGAAATGTTTATCGCATGTCGAATCGGAACACATTTATTCCGAGAGTCTGGCCAGGTTTAGACTAGGACCGTATTATTATCGTCGTGCTACCAGGAGGAAATTAGTCTACATATACGAAATGTTTATCGTGTATGCGTTCAGGGAAATGTTTATCTCGTGGATGCCTTTTAATCATACTTGCCATGTACACGGTGCTTGCTTAGGGCGTTTATTAAGTGAGGACAAGATGTCCGTTCAAGTATTGGTATGTTTGATGAATTATTAATGATTGAATTTGATTGGATTGATTGCGAATGGTTTGTTTGGTCGAGTCCATTTATTACTCCAAAACTTATACCGCTAACGGTGAGATGCAACCTAGGGAGTTGTATTCGGTTGCCTAAGAGTGGTCTTCCCCGAGTCTTTGTATAACATGATGGATTCGGACTTGTACCTCTTATGCTCTTATCATTATATATTGAATTGCCTATCTATCCTTATCGTATTTCACATGTATATCTATATATGCATGCTTCTCTTTTGTATTTCCTTTTATGTACGTTTAATGTGATATGGCTGGGAGAACCCGGAGTTACTCCCCACTGACTGTGGCGTTCATGTTTTTCATGGATGAACAGGTTGCTTGATTGGATGGCTTTTTGATTGGTATTTTGGGTTCGGGTGTGAGCTAGCGGGCGTTGTCCCTGGATGAAACACCTCTAGACGTTATTTAGCTTGTTTGCTAATCACTTTTACTTTGATAACATTTGGAGAGACTACGTCTCTTGTTGTAGTATATTTTTCGTACTTTAGTTTGTAATATTTGACACTCCTCGTATACTTCTTCTTGCATGTATAAAAGGTTTTTAAAATACCGTATTTCCGCTAATTAAATCACATGCTTGTATGTTTTATTTCCGCATTCGCGAGGGTTGTCACAGTTGGTATCAGAGCTTTATCGCTCCCGACGCACACACGTGAACCCTAAATTTAAACTACTTGACCTTGAAATAATAAATGAGAGATGGGTAGAAGTTAAGGACTTTACTTGGTAGTCTATTTGTTTATGCTAATTGATAGGAGTAACTTAATTTGTTTTTGTTTCTTATGAATATGGTTAGACCACGAGTAGTAGAGAATGTCATATTGGAAGCTCTCACGCAAGTGTTGAAAAATCAACAAGATGCGGCTTTAGCTCAAGCCAACCAAGTTCCCCCTCGTAGAGAAGATAACCATCAGGGAGGCTACGCATGGGTAGCTGGACAAATAGCTAGGAGTAAGATTATACCCTATAGTGGAGAACCGGACCCTACGGAGCTCTCAGAATGGTTCTGTGAGATGGAGAAGCAGTTTGATCTATACCAAGTCCGTGAAGAGGACAAGGTGAGGATTGCAAAGCACTTCCTTGTAACGGAAGCAGATAATTGGTGGGCTATTACTAGTGCCACCGCTACTCTTGAAGATGACTTCAATTGGGCTTGTTTCAAAGCTCTAGTGGAAGGTAGATTCTATCCTAAAGAGCTTAAGCAACAAAGGCTCAAAGAGTTTATTGACTTTAAGCAAGGCAACTTGTCTGCGCAAGACTTTACTACGGAGTTCAACAAGCTTGCTCATTTTGCTCCGAGGCTTATCCGAGATGACGAGGACCGAGCTTTCTATTACCGTAACAAGCTGAGTGTCGTTCTTCAAAGTAAAGTGAGAAGGAATACTACTTCCTTTGGGGATTTATATGATGATGCCTTGTGGGCCGAGAATTCCATGAAGACTATTAGAGATGAAGCTTTGATGAATACTCCCTCTCCTTCTTTCGCTCCTAGGCCGAATGTATTTGGAAAGAGACCGTTTATTCCGTCTCCTTCTAACTCTTATGCTAACAAGAGGAGATTTAATCCTTCTTCAAATGCAAACACAAGAGCTCCTGCTCCATTCATTCCCCGAGCTACTTCTAATGTGGCTCATAGGCCTTATGCTCCTCAACCTCAAGCCCAAGGTCGTCAATATTTTACGGATACTTTTCAGCGAAATTTAGTTTTAGTTTAGAATTAAATTTGCCGTGTCTAATTTAGAATTTCCGAGTTCGTATTTGGATTTTTTCGCGAGATTTCAAGTAAATCACATCTTATGGCGTCTTTGACTTTTCTTGACTTTTTCCTCTTACTCTACATATACTCCCTCATAACCTAATTTACTCACACAACTCAACTCTTTCTTCCTCTCTAAGAAAACCCAAAGAAACCTAGCTTCCATTTTTGATCCGTCTTATAATCGTCATAACTCTTTCATGTCTCGCTCAAATTCACGTTTGCTCGTCTTATTCTTCCCCTCTTATCTTCCTCTATCCGTATTGGTAATAAAATTACCGTCTTTCTCGCTTTTCAAACTTTCCGTCTTTCTCAAGGTGAATTATATTCATCTTTTATTAACTATTTGTAGATAGTGACCTCCGAAATCCCGACAAAGACTACTTCTTGATTGAAGAGGACCTTGACGCGGAGTGAAGACGCATAAAGGTAACGGTGAAGGGTTACTCGATATCATTTACGTGTTTTACGTGTTTTCTATGCTAGGAATCGTATTTAGGATATGATTAGTAAGCTTAGAAATGGTGTTGATGATCATACTTGTTGTTGGTTGAGAATTGATATGAGTATGAATGATTTATGATAATAATCGATAATTGTTAAATGTTGATCCTTAGTGAAATGGTGATTTTCGTGTGATGTTGACCCCAGCCGGCCGACCGGCAGCCGGTCAGCCTACCGGCTGGGGCAGTGGCTGTATATTTTGTGTGTTACGTAATTTTGATGCATGAAATACGTCTCAGCCGGCCGACCGACTGAGACACCTCAACCTTTCTCTTTGTTTTTCTCATGTACCTTTGGTCCCAGCCGGGTAGCCCGCAGCCGGTCCACCTGACCGGCTGGGACACACTGATATTTCATGTTTGTTTTTTATATGACTAATGGTACCAGCCGGGTGGCCGGCAGCCGGTCCACCTGACCGGCTGGCACCTGCTGGAAGGTTCTTGTTATTCTTGTTTTACGATTTTATTTATAATATTTCCGATGGTTCATTTATCATATAAATTTACGGAATGACTTTAATTATTAATGTTTTGAATATATGATATTTCATTCGCTTGTATCGCACCTACTTGAAGTTGGAGCTCTTGTGTAGCCTTAGGATCACTCCTGTAAGCTGGCTTGTTGGGTAGGATAGCTCCAGGCACTAGGTCAATGTGGTGTTCTATTCCCCTAAGTGGTGGCAATCCACTAGGGAGCTCAGTAGGAAAGACATCACCGTAACTTTCTAGGATAGACTTGACCTATTCAGGGATATCAATCATGCTCATCCCAGTCTCTTTGGCAAGTAATATGTACACAGGTTGTAACTCACTTAGCTCTTGTACTAGTTCTGATTCACTTATCAGCATGACTTCCTTGGAAGCCTCACTCATGGGGTTTGGGTTGATCTTTAAAGCAGCTGGTAAAGGTGCCAAGGTGATTTTCTTCTTCCCATACTTAAAAGTGTAGGTGTTGTCCCTCCCGTGGTTTGGGTTGATTTGCAATGAAACTATTCAGAAAGACAAACTAAACAATGACAAATTGAACTGAGGTTAGACACTTTGAATTTGCTCTGTTTTGTTTGGACTGAATGCTGAAAGAAAGGGATAGAACCTTAACCAAAGCACAAAGCCAATGGTTGAGGGTTGAACCTTGATCCCAGCACACAGCTAAGGGTCTAAGCTCCCTTCCAAGCACAAAGCAAAGGAAGTTGTCTCAAGCACACAGCCAAGAGATATCAACAGAAACAAGGTTTCAGTTTTATGTTTTACTTCAAATCTGTCTTTCATTCATTAGGAAATGGCCTTATATAGGCAAGGAGATTACATCCTACTCGTTCAATACATCCTAGGGCCATAATTGGCTTACAAAAGAAACAGAAATAACAGCTACATTGTTCAGAATAAAGCAATAAAGTAGTAAAGCAGTTCTAATGGGACAATCTGCCTTAATTGGGTTGTTTAGGTTGAAACTGGTGGAGGAGTGGACTTCTAAGCTTGATTCTTGAGCTCAGCTGAAGTGCGATGGATGCCAAAGGTTCTGCTAAAAGGCCCTTGAGCTTGTTTGATCAAAACAGGAAAGTTTGATAGTGACATGTTAACTACTGCAAAAAGGACTGAAATCTGAACAGTTTGGAGTCGTCCCTAGGCTAACTTTTTGTGTGCGCGTTTCTTGGAAGAGAAGTCCTGGGCAAAGTTGTAGAGGACCTTCCCAAGGACTAAAGTTGATGGTTGGTTAGGCTTGTTTGGATGTGTGAGGCCCCCATGGACCCTGTTTAGAAAGACTCTGACTGGCTGTTTTAGGCTGAGTGTTGTTTTTGTTGTGTTGGGTTTGTTTTGCTGTTGGCTGTGTGTTGTTGTGGCTTAGGCCCTGTTCTTTTGGACTTATTTTCAGTTCCTATAAGTTCAGTTCAGCTTCATTAAGTTCAGTTCAGTTCAGTTCAGCTCTATTAAGTTCAGTTTAGTTCAGTTCAGTTCAGCTCTATTAAGTTCAGTTCAGTTCAGTTCAGCTCAATTAAGTTCAGTTCAGTTTAGTTCAGTTCAGTTCAGATTACTTTTATTTCAACATTATTATGATTATTATTCTAATCATTCTTATTATTAAGTTAATTCATTTAATATTGTAATTATTATTAAATTTATATTTTTAAAAAATTATTTTATTTTTATTATATCACCGTTATAATTATTCTTTATATTATTATCTTTATGTTTAATATATTTATTTAATTATATTATTACGATTAATGGAAATATTTATTATTATTATTATTAGTAATAATAATAGTAATAATAATAATAATAATAATAATTATTATTATTATTATAATGTATTAATATATTATTATTAGGCCTATTATTATTATTAATTATATTTACTTTATTACTATTTATATTATTTATATTTTTTTTAGTTACTATTGTTAATATATTTATTAATATATTATATTGTTATTAATAATGTTATCATTTATATTAGTATTCTTATATTATTGTTTTATTTTTTTATACATATGATTAGATTATTATTATTAAATAATATTAATATAATATTATTATTAATAATGAACTATATTATTATGATATTAATTATTATTATTATTATTAATTATATTTTATATTTTATATTATTGTTTATATTATTATATTATACTTATCATATTTATTTTTTAGTTACTTAATTTTATATATTTATTACTATAATTAAAAATGTTATCATTCATATTAATATTATATTTTTTTATTATAT
>JAIUZE010071632.1:0-21519 GCA_022085475.1 Heliosperma pusillum | reverse complement strand
CGATAACTCAAAACCCGTCACAAGTCTAAGGAAGGGGACCCACGGCTGATTTGGGCCGACTTGACACGGGCCTGGACTGGGCCCACGGCCTGGTTTGGGCCTGTTTTGGTTAAAATTCTAAAACCGTTTCTTAATATTTTCCCGCATGCTTAACATATTTAAAACCCGTCCAAACAACAACAAAACAATCAAACATCGACACCACTCAAAGACCAAAACCCGGACCCACCATGGACCAACCCAGACCGGGTCTGAACCGGCCTGGACCGGCTGGTTTGGTCCAGTTTGGTCCGGTTCACCACCACCATTTCCGGCCACCACCCAAAACAACAACCCCAAATTCCAAATTAATTCTAACATGTTTTTAATTAACAACATCCATTTTTAAACATTCAAAACAACCATCAATCATACAAAAATCACGATTATGAAGAATCATCCAAATTCATCAAAAACAACCAACATGTTATAATTTCATAAAACACCATAATAACCACTACTTAACATGTTACTAACTAAAAATCATAAATTCATAATAATATGAACAAAAACTAAAGATGAACCAAAAACTAAAGAAAACAAAAGCTACTAAGGTATGTAACATCTATTCGTCGAGTAACTCGGAATCGTTACCTTAGCTAGCTAAAATCAAGTAGCACCAAAATAATAAGAACTAAGAACTAAGAAACCCGTCTTCTAGTCTTCTCCTAAGATATACGAGTCACCGAACTCGTCTTCAAAATCTTCCCCTATAGAAATGACAAGACCACATTATTAGAAACTTAAAATTGATTTTTCATAATAAAGTCTTGAAACGATTGGACGGAATTGAAAGAAACCGTACTTGAAGATTGGAGCGAGAGGAGTCCTGAAATATAAGTTAGGCACGGATTTAATTAAGAAAGAAGGTTTTATGAAGGTTTTGCTCAAGAACGATGAAGAACGGATGAAGAACGCGAAGAACGCTCAAGAACGATTAAAGAAAGTGATATTTTGATCTTAAGTTGATTTGTTGAAAAATGAAAAGTTGTTTGTGAGTAGGAATGAGTGGATGAGTGCCGTGTAAATATAGGCCAAAATAGTGAGTTGGGTTTTGAAATTGTTGTTATGGAATTGACCCGGTATAATAATTATATTACCGTAATTAATTAGATATTAAGTTAATTGAATTAAATATCAAGATATTATGTTATTGTAATGAAAAGAAAGAAAATATCAAGGTCAAAGAGAGAAGAAAAAACCGTGAGGATAGGAGAGAAAGCGGGTCTGATTTTGAGCGATTTGCGTAATTTTCGTTAACTGATCGATAAAGTTGAAAATATCTTAGATATTCTTATTAAATTAATCAAAAGAATTAAAATATCTAACGTGAGTGGAAAACGATGACATGGGCGCGTGACTCATGCCAAAGTCGAGTTTCGATTTTGTTGCGCGCTTTACGATGCGTCGGGGATAGTTAAATGACGTTCGGTTAAAAACCGTATAAGTTATTCTTTAAATTCCGAATAAATTCAAAATAATTATATTAAATTATGATAAATCATAATAAATCTTAATAAAAATAAATTAAAAATATTATTTTTTTAAATAAAATTTCGGTCTTCAAACTTACTAGACGAGTCGGGAAAAATCAACGAAAGTCAAATTCGACTTAAAAGTCGAGAAAAGTCAAAAATGACTTAGAAGTCAAGAAAAGTTTATGACGACTTAAAAGTCAAGAAAAGTCAATGACGACTTTTAAAAAGTCAAGAAAAGTCAAAGACGACTTAAAAGTCAAGAAAAGTCAAAGACGACTAAAAACGGTCTTTTCATGAAATCTCTCAAAAATTCTAAATACGAACGCGGAATTTCAAAATAAGACTCGGAACAAAAATTCCTATTTTAAAAACTTAAGTTCTACTGAAAAGTGTTAGTGAATATTTTTACTAGAAAAATCGGGTACTTTTCGGGTTGTTACATCATTATATGAGTGACTTGTTAAAATTGTTTTACAAGTGAATTATATATAAACAATGAATGTTTATTTTCCGTTGATATTTATTTTATTCGCGCAATGACAAATATTTTATCCTTCTCCAAACTTGTAAATCCGTTTCATCGTGGAAAGGAGTTTCCATTAATTTATACGGTATCATTTTTGATTGCGATTTAAATCTCCGTATTAAACCACCATAGCTAAAGACAAAATTAAATTTATGTTTTGAACCTCATATTCACCATTGCAAATATCTCTTATGAAGAGTATACAAATAAATCACACTTAGTCAAAAACGTTTTGAATTTTTGTGACGTCTTCTTATAACAATGGTACATCAATCTTTTTGCTCCAAAGAAAATATTTGTAATTTTTGGTATGTCGTCATAATGCTTCTTATGGAGGCTTACCTCAAAAAAGGCCAAATCAGTTGGGACGACTAGGTTTCTCGATTTATTTGAAATGGTGATTAAACAAGTACCGTTGTCACTTCATGAAAGGTTTATCCTTTTTTAAAGGTAAAACCATGAATGAAATGAAGAATAATCTTCATTATAATCTATTTGTCTAAATAGAGATTCATGAAAGTGAGTGGGAGCTCTAAGAGGGACGTTTTATTCTTAATTGTTAAAGAATAGGATGAGGTTCAATAGTAGGTAAGGCTATTTTGAATAAGCAAAGTCAAACCCAAGCAAGGTGTCGAACCCAACTTTTGATGATTCTATTATTACAGTGTAAGACACTAGAAAAGAATCTGCCCCAAGTTTTCTGAAAAAATTAGGTGTACTACACCTAAAAGTATTTTCATCCATAATATCTATATGATCGACATTTATTTTGCTAAATGCAATTTTTGGCTATTAGATACCTATTATGGTTCTCATCAATGTATTCAATACATATAATAATGATTCGTGCGACGAATGGCCATGATTAAATGTCGACCTACAAGGGAAAAAGAACTATTTTAGTTTTTATTTCTATAGAGACATATAAAAGTTGTAATGTGATCAATCTAGTTTTGGATTTAGAGGTATACTTTAATAAAAGTTATTATGTACATGACCTCTAAATAAAGAATGTAGTATCCACTTTAGTGTACGACACAAGTGTTTCACTTTTGTGAATGGAAAGAGCGTTGTATATTTTTATGCCTTTACTTGGTCAATGGTTATCCCATACCAATCAAAGGTAATTATATTCTTGACCTAAACTAGAAATTAGTTGTCATATAGATTGTAAAAGGCTCAAAATTGGTGACCCTAATCTAATCCTAATTCTGGATTGTGTAGCACATTAAGAGGCTAGTATTGACTACTATCCCTAAACCATTGGATTTTGAATCTTATGGTGTGTGCGAATCTTGTTGTAACACCCGCAAATATACCCTATTTGTATTTTAAAAATATTATACGGATACTTTTCAGCGTAATTTTAGATTTAGTCTAGAACTTAGTTCTAGTGTCTAATTTAGCAAATCCGAGTTCGTATTCGGACTTTTCTCGGAATTCCGTGTGAGTTACGCCTGAAGCCGCTTTTGGGCTTTTTCCACATTTTCCAACTCACCCTCTTTATAACCTAATTCCCTCATTTTCCACTCATGCTCTTCACTAACCTCTTCTTCCTCATACAAACCACCAAAACCCTAACACCATTTTCAATCAAACTCAAGCTCCTCAGTACCCCTTCATTACTCACTCAAATCTCCTTATTTTCATCTTAATCTTCTGCTCTCATCGTTCTCTACCTTGTGTGGTAATAAAATTACCGTCTTTCTCATTTTAAATTTTTCCGTCTTTCTTAAATGTGAATTATATTCATCATTTATCGTGTTTGTATAAGTGGAGACCTTCAAGACTTAGAAATCGATTGAGGACGCGTAAAGGTAACGGTGAAGGGTTACTCGATATCAATACGTGATTTAATGTGTTTTTGATGTTAGTAAACGTATTTAGAATAGGATGATTGTTCATAAAAGTTGTGTTGTTGATGATAGTTGTTATTTGTTGATAATTGTTATTGAGTATTGATGATTGATGATGATAGTTGTTATTTGTTGATAATTGTTATTGAGTAATGATGATTGATGATGATAGTTGATGTTTGTTGATGTTCATTGGTGTTGAGTGATGATTTCCTGTGATGTTGGTCTCAGCCGGCCGACCAGCTGCCGGTCAGCCGACCGGCTGAGACACGGCCCTATCTTTCCTCTTTTTCTCAAGTTTAGGATATACGATATCCCATTCGCTTGTATCGCATGTTTTGTGACGGTTTTTCATATATCCCCCTTTGAGTCGGTTTTACATATGTTATGATTTGAGCACTAATTGTTAAGTGCTATGAACTCTCATTCCCCGGCTACCTCCTCGCTCGTTAGACTGGAATGTCGGAACGAGGAGATGTATCCTTAATGCTTAATTGCATGTTTTAGTGGGGATATGACGACGTTGTTGGGAGGCGAACGCAATGCGTTGATCGACCCGACCGTCAAATGTCGTATACTTGCGAGGTGGTGTCATTGCATGTAGCGTACCGCTTGTTTATGATGCTTGTGCTCTTTCCGCCTCTTTCGTGAAGGTTGACCGAATTTGGGGTACTCGGCTTTTGTGTTTGACCACGTCTTGGATGCGAAATGTTTATCGCATGTCGAATCGGAAAATGTGATTCCGAGAGTCTGACCAGGTTTAGACTAGGACCGTATTATTATCGTCGTCCTACCGGGAGGAAATCAGTCTACATATACGAAATGTTAATCATGTATGCGTTCAGGGAAATGTTTATCCCATGGATACGATTTTAATCATACTTGCTATGTACATGGTGCTAGTGCGTGTCATTTACCGTGAGAGATGTCGTCACCGTATTCGTACGTTTGGATGGATGATTATATGTTGATTATTTGTGACCGTTGGTTGACTTGGCTTGGTTTATATGTCGAGTCTTCACCTTATCAAGTATATGCCGCTAACGGTGAGATACAAACCCTAGTGAGTATATAGTTGCCTAAGGGTGTCTTCCCCGAGTCTGTTATAATCTGATGCATACAGTTTATTTGTCGAGTTCTATCTTATCAATTATATGCCGCTAACGGTGAGATGTAAGCCCTAGTGAGTATATAGTTGCCTAAGGGTGTCTTCCCCGAGTTTGTCTGTAATCTGATGATTACGGTTTTGCACATCATGCGCCTATATCTTTGTATATTGAAATGCCTATTTATCCTTCTCGTAATTCACATGTATATATATATATATATATGTATGTTTCTACTTATATATTTTCGTTTAAGTATGTTATTTGTGATATGGCTTGGAGAACCTGGAGTTACTCCCCACTGACTGTGGCGTTCATGTTTTCATGGATGAACATGTTGATTGGATGGATTTTGCTTGTTGTTTTTGGGTTCGGGTGTGAGCTTGCGAGCGTTGGCCTTGACGATTTACCCCTAGACGTTTCTTTGCTAGGTTTGCTAAACAACTTTGATATTTGATGACGTTTTGAGAGACTACGTCTCTTTGTAGTATTATACTTTGGGTTGTAATTATTTGACACTCCTCGTACTTTTCTTTAAGCATGTTAAAAGTTTCAAAAATATCGTGTTTTCCGCTATATAAATTGCATGCTTGTTATGTTTTATTTACGCTATCGCGAGGGTTGTCACAGTTGGTATCAGAGCCTATGACGCTCCTGACGCACGCACGTGAACCCTAAATTTAAATTACTCTACCAAGGAATAATTAATGAGAGATGGGTAGTCTTAAGGACCTAATATGGTAGTCTTTGGTGTACTTGATGTTTGTTAGGTTCTAACTTGTTTGTTGATTGTGTTGAGTGATGTTATGTTTGTTTGTATCAACCATCTTGAGGTGGACCGTATGTTGGCAAGAAGAAGTAATCTTTGGCCGAAGATTGAAGATCGACGAGCCTATTTGAAGTGTACTTCTCCCTCATCGATGATCTCTCTTGCCTTTAGTATACCTTTTCCCCTCCCTTTTATCTAGGTGCTTCTTTCTCTTCCAACTTGTTTGCCTCTTGGAAATTACTCTTGATTGTTTCCTCCATCTTACCATTGGTATCCTTACCTTCCTCATGTAACATTTTTGTGGATTCCATACCCATTTGTTTGTAGTATATAAACCTTGGTCGGAAGAATTTTGGACTTTGTGGAATGTTAGTGTTGATTAGAATGAATTTGTGATTCGAGAAAAATTGTGTAGACTTAAGTTCTCCCCTAGTGGTGAGAGTTGGTATCCTTGAGGAAAGTGTGGTAAGATATGTTTGATGATTATAGTGTATAAATGCTTGCCATGACTTGTGTGTAAATAGTTCATGATATTCGATGGTGTAAGGTTGAATGAGTTGACTATGACTTCTTAACTCACTAGTAATTTAGTCTTTTGGACTTAAAAGTTTAGTATTGTTTTGAAGACCATGCTTATGATAGGTCTAATTGGTGTAAATAAGAAGCTTTGAATGATATCTTGAGGTGCGAAATACTTTTGAGGTTAAGTGATGTCTTGTGGTTTCCTATTGTGTGTTTGTAAGTATAGGCTTGGTGGAAAAGCATTTTGCTATAGTTCTTGGATTTAAAGATATGATCTTATCTTATGGTATCAGAGACTCGTTTGAAGTAGTAAGTTGAACCATATTACTTGAGGATTATAGATATGAGCGAGATTCGATGATGTGAGCTATGATGGAAATACCGTGGGACGTTAATGATGATGTTTGACTTGATTTTGTACTTTGATGATAATGAGCTCGTGGGCTATATGAGTTGAAAATGACCTAGTATAAGGGAGTATTTGTTAGTCCTTCAGTTAAAGAAACCTTTGAGGTTGTGTTGAATATTTGAGCTAAAGGAATGTTACTATGCTTGAGTTGCAATTCCGCATTTGGGAATCCGTGTCATATGAAAGGATGGATGAATTGGGTTGTAGTCGATTTGTCGAATTTAGGCGTACCTTACTTTGATGATTTGTGGTAAGATGTTCCCTTGTTTGACCTTTATTATCGGGATGACTTACTTTGCTATCACCCTAAGTTTGAAACGAGAAATTTTTTGGATTAAACCTTAAACCTTTACTCGTGCCATTGTCCCTTTTCATTTCCATTCTTGAATGTTTTTGTCAAGATTGATCTTTAAGAAATCGCATGCTCGTATCTTCTTTCTTACTCAGATATCTTCATAACTGTACTATCTGCTTTGTCTCTTGCTTATGACCTCGTTATTTTCAAGCGTTCCTCTCTTATAATCTCGTGCCTGAGTATTCTCGTGTTCTCCTTGAGATTCCTTATCGTTTCCTAACTCGTTGCTTCTTAATCTTTTCTCTAGTGGTTTGGATATCCCGTTGTATGGCTCAGAGAGTAAGTGTAATGTATTTTGGAATTCTTTAGTTAGAATATGTGTCTTTGGATTGAGCAAATTTCTTGTTGTATTTGATCATGGAAAATAGAACTTAAGCTCTAGGATGAATCCTAATAGTGATAATGTATCCTCTCTTGGTGATTTTAGATTTGGAGATTGGTATTGTAGTGTTATTTTGAGAATTGAGTGGATCATGATAATAGTTCGTTGTTGCGGGATATTGTAATAGTTATCTTGGAGGTTGTTTGCGAAATTGTTGTCTTAAATTGTTACGCTCTAAAAAGGAATCTTACTTGTGAAATTTAGATTTGTGACCAGATTCAAGGAATAATCTCATAAGCGAAGACCGATACATTTTGAATTTGATGAGCTAGATGATTTGATTAATTGACATATCGCCATGTGTTTGGCAATATATATGATTTGGAATTGGTACTCATCCTTTGCTTGATGCATGGTGAGTTGACTTTCGAAGATGAGAAAGTTCATTGTAAATTTAGGATAATGAGTTTGAAGTAAATTGAATCAAGGATTTTCATGGTAAGTCTCCTTTTACTTGTGGTTGTTAGCGAACATGTTTCCCTAGATATAAATATTTTTGTTGGTGGTTTCTAATAAGAGTTTTGATAAAACTAAGAAGATTAGAGTACGTAATGAATCTTTCATGTGGATTGTTAGTTGTGGAGTCTACCGTGTCAATGGACTTTAGTAGACACTAATTGAATTTGAATAATTGGGTTAGTGGCTTGAAGTCTCGTGGTTATAAAATAATTTTCGTAGGAATCTAATGATTGAAAATGTTAAGTTGGAAATTGGGTAAATTGCATTCTCTTGAGGACTAATTTATTCGTGAAGTTAGTGATGTTGAATTCTTGTAGATATTCCTGCCGATTTTATCGTGATCTTCCTATCCCTAAGAGTTCGAGTTGTTTTGTTTTTGCGTGTTTTGTATACATTTTCATACCCTGAATTGTGTTTGTGATGCTCGAGTCGCTCTATGTACCTGTAATGTCGTGTTATTTTGAGTTTATCTTTGAGAAAACCTTCAAATTTCCATATTGTATTCCAAATTTAACTTTTCAAAGAAGTCTAAGGGTGGATTTTCTACCCTCTTTTTGGAGAAAATAGATTTCTTTCGCTTTTATATTTGGATTTTTGCGTTTGGTTGGATGTTTGGACTTGTTATTGGAGACGTCTACTGACTAGTCCTGCACTTACTAACGTTTGTTTTGAATTTCGATTTCACTATTTTGACATTGATTTGATTTTGATAACTAGAGTTGTCGTTCGCGACGGGCACTCTTGAGATCCGAAAATAATGTTTCGCACCTATAAAAAATTTCCTTAAACCGTTTTCGAGAGGAACCTCGTTTCATAAATGTTTCCCTTGTAAAAGTTTTCGTATTACTTTTGAAAAACCGATTCTTGTCCTTGATACTTTTGTTTTCTACTCTCAAGTTTCGAGGACGAAACTTTTTAAAAGGTGGGTGATTATAACACCCGCAAATATACCCTATTTGTATTTTAAAAATATTATACGGATACTTTTCAGCGTAATTTTAGCTTTAGTCTAGAACTTAGTTTCTAGTGTCTAATTTAGGAAATCCGAGTTTGTATTCGGACTTTTCTCGGAATTCCGTGTGAGTTACGCCTTAAGTCGCTTTTGGGCTTTTTCCACATTTTCCCACTCACCCTCTTTATAACCTAATTCTCGTATTTTTCACTCATCCTCTTCACTCACCTCTTCTTCCTCATACAAACCACCAAAACCGTAACACCATTTTCAATCAAACTCAAGCTCCTCACTACTCCTTCATTACTCACTCAAATCTCCTTATTTTCATCTTAATCTTCCGCTCTCATCGTCCTCTACCTTGTGTGGTAATAAAATTACCGTTTTTCTCATTTTCAATTTTTCTGTCTTTCTCAAAGGTGAATTATATTCATCTTTTGTCGTTTTTGTATAGGTGGAGACCTTCAAGACTCCGATAAGGATTACTACCTAGTGGAGGAAGACATAGAAATCGATTGAGGACACGTAAAGGTAACGGTGAAGGGTTACTCGATATCAATACGTTATTTAATGTGTTTTTGATGTTAGTAAACGTATTTAGAATATGATGATTGTTGTGTTGTTGATGATAGTTTTTATTTGTTGATAATTGTTATTGAGTATTGATGATTGATGATGATAAATGATGTTTGTTGATATTCATTGGTGTTGAATGATGATTTTCGTGTGATGTTGGTCTCAGCCGGCTGACCGGCACCGGCTGCCAGTCAGCTGACCAGCTGAGACGTGGCTGACTTGAAATTGGCATTTTCGACATATAATTGGTATATTGTAAGTCTCAGCCGGTCGACCGGCTAAGACACACCCCTATCTTTCCTCTTTTTCTCAAGCGACATATGGTCCAGCCGGGTAGCCGGCAGCCGGTCCACTCGGCCGGCTGGATCACGCTGTATTTTCGATGATTCTCAAATGTTACTGAGGTGGCAGCCGGGTATCCGGCAGCCGGTCCACTTGACCGGCTGGCACACGCTGTATTTTATCTTCTAATTCTTTTCTTATACTTTTACTTATATATAATAGTTTGTATGGTTCGTTTGTCGTATAAATTTACGTAATAGCTTTAAATATTCATGTTTAGAATATATGATATCCCATTCGCTTGTATCACATGTTTTGTGACGGTTTTTCATATATCCCCTTTGTGTCGGTTTTACATATGTTATGATATGAGCACTAATTGTTAAGTACTATGAACTCTCATTCCCCGGCTACCTCCTCACTTATTAGACTGGAATGTCGGAACGAGGAGATGTATCCTTAATGCTTAATTGCATGTTTTAGTGAGGATATGACGACGTTGTTGGGAGGCGAACGCAATTCGTTGATCGACCCGGCCATCAAATGTCGTATACTTGCGAGGTGGTGTCATTGCATGTAGCGTACCACTTGTTTATGATGCTTGTGCTCTTTCCGCCTCTTTTGTGAAGGTTGACCGGATTTGGGGTAATCGGCTTCTGTATTTGACCGAGTCTTGGATGCGAAATGTTTATCGCATGTCGAATCGGAAAATGTGATTCCGAGAGTCTGGCCATGTTTAGACTAGGACCGTATTATTATCGTCGTCCTACCGGGAGGAAATGAGTCTACATATACGAAATGTTAATTGTGTATGCGCTCAGGGAAATGTTTATCCCGTGGATGCGATTTTAATCATACTTGCTATGTACATGGTGCTAGTGCGTGTCATTTACCGTGAGAGATGTCGTCACCGTATTCGTACGTTTGGATGGATGATTATATGTTGATTATTTGTGATCGTTGGATGACTTGGCGTGTTTTATATGTCGAGTCTCTACCTTATCAAGTATATGCCTCTAACGGCGAGAAGCAAGCCCTAGTGAGTATATAGTTGCCTAAGGGTGTCTTCCCCGAGTCTGTTATAATCTGATGCATACAGTTTGTATGTCGGGTTCTATCTTATCAAGTATATGCCGCTAACGGTGAGATGTAAGCCCTAGTGAGTATATAGTTGCCTAAGGGTGTCTTCCCCGAGTTTGTCTATAATCTGATGATTACGGTTTTGTACTTGATGCGCCTATATCTTTATATATTGAAATGGCTATATATCCTTCTCGTAATTCACATGTATATATATTTATGTATGTTTCTACTTATGTATTTTCGTTTAAGTATGTTATTTTTTTTATATGGCTGGGAGAACCCAAAGTTACTCCCCACTGACTATGGCGTTCATGTTTTCATAGATGAAGATGTTGCTTGGAGTGATTTTGCTTGTTGTTTTTGGGTTCGGGTGTGAGCTAGGGGGCGTTGGCCTTTACGATTCACCCTTAGACGTTTCTTTGCTAGGTTTGCAAAACAACTTTGATATTTGATGACGTTTTGAGAGACTACGTCTCTTTGTAGTATATTATACTTTAGCTTGTAACTATTTGACATTCCTCGTACTTTTCTTTTGGCATGTTAATAGTTTCAAAAATATCGTGTTTTCCGCTATATAAATTGCATGCTTGTTATGTTTTATTTCCGCTATCGCGATGGTTGTCACACTTGTATTCAAGGCAAGATGATTCGTGCCCTTTTTGTTGAAAACGAAATCGAACTAGTAAGTTATTGGCCCTATTACATAAGGATATGTGTGGTCCAATAACAATCACAACCAGAGATGGTTATGAGTACTTCACCTTATTTACCAACGATTTAAGTAGACATTATGTTTGATTCTACTTAATGAGGTGCTAAGAGAAATCTTTGAAAAGTTCAAAGAGCTTCAATGTGAAGTAGTTAACCATCAAGAGTATTAGATCAAGGACTTACGACTAAATCGTAACTAGAAATATCTAAGTATTGACCTTGATTTTCACCAAAAGTATTGTGAAATAGTTTCACGAGTTAACTTCTCTAACACACCGTATGAGATAAGGTGTTGTTGCATAGAAAAACAGAACCTTATACGATATGGTTTTGTCTTTGTCAAGTCACACTGAGCCACTTGACTAACTTTGGGCTTTTATTATTTTGTCTGCTATCTCTTTTCCTACCATATCTAAGCACATTTAAAACAGTCTCATTTTATTCCATATACGATATGGATAGGTAGTGTACCTTAATTTGTAAGTTATCCGAATGAAACATGTGCTCAATAATCCTACATTGACCGCGAGAACAAAGCATTTGTGGCTCGTGATGCTGTCTTTCAATAAAAATACGATCATTTATTTGATACGACAGAGTGGGAGAAATGTTTCAAGAGCCACTAACTGAGCATATGGTCCGGAAAAAGTTTCCTCATTACTTGTTCAGTAGTTGTTTCTTCGGAACCTAGGAGGTCAGGTGGAATTTTTGCACTCTTTAATAGTGATAAATTCGTATTACTTGTAGAAAGTGACTCACCTGTGAATTATAAGAGACTGTTTCTAGTCCCAACTTCATGATATGGCTTAGAGTCATGCAATTCGAAATGGACTCCATGCACGATGGTCAAGTACGTGAGCTGGTAAATTTTAATTGAAGAAGTACGATCTCTTCAGTGTAACTAGATTTTTAAAGTCAAAATATGCATGGATGAACATAAAGATGTTTCTCATAACTAGATTGGTAGGCAAAGAGTTTGCACCAACCTTAATGCTTCGATCCATTCGAATATACTTAGCGATTGCAGCATTTCATAATAGTATGATGATTGGATCTCAAGAACCACCTTCTTAAATACGATTCTAGAAGAGGTTGTATATTTTATATTCACCTATGGGTTCGTAGATCCTAATTATCCTAAGTTAATTTTCAAGCTTAAAAGGATGTCTTAAGTAAGCACTAAAGAGTTGAAATTAGTGTGTCAATCATGTCATAAAATATTTCTCGACATCTCAAGGAATTATGTTGAATACATGAACTTTAGTGGGAGTAATGTGGTTTCATCAGTCTTATATGTTGAGACATATTGATTATTTTAGATTTTGAAGAAGTAGAATACATCTCTTAGATATATGGATTTATGAAGATAAATCTAAAAGGATATTAGCGTTGAATCAAAATTCTTAAGATCTTTGATAAGTTCAAGGAAGTTGAACACATGATAATTGATTCCTTTTGCTTCCGCTGCGGGATCAATTATATACGCTGTGATGAATACCCAATCCAATATTTCGCATTCTTTGAGCATGACGAGGCGTTTGCAATCAAATCCAAGTGAGAGTCATTTGTTAGCTATAAAGAACATCCTTAAGTACTTGCGAAGGACTTAAGATATGTTCCATGTGTTTGGAGTTTACAGTGAGTTGCGTCTAAAGGGTTATACAAACTTCAATTTCCAAACTGATCAAAGTGATTTGAAATCACGAACTGGCTTAACATGATAGTCATGTCATGTCATTATGAGTTTTTTAGAAGATTTATCTGTTGGAAAAGTGCCAAGCAGAAAGGACTATTGGAAAGGTTCCAAGTAGGAGTGTCTTTTCCAAAAAACAATGTCATGTCTCCGCTGGAAGTGTTCCAGGGAGCTTATCATTGCGGATTTCACAACGAAAATGGAGTACATTGCATCATTTGATGATGCACATGAAAGTAGCATGGATTCCACATTATTGGAGGGACTAAAAGTAGTTCCTATAGTTGTATATCCTATCCCATGATACTGGTAAAACAGTGGGAGCTACCTTTAGGCCAAGAGGCCTAAGTCTAGATTCAAACCTAGACACGTACTTAGAAAGTTTTATGTAATATGAGATTACATAGACAAAGAAATAACAATCAGAAAGATGGGAAAGATGCAATTATTGCTAATCCATTAGCTATGCCTTTTACAGGCTGAACATGATAGTCATGTCATTTCAATGGGGATTGAAACATGTACCTGAATTGCTGGAGATTATGAGATATGAAATTATTGATAGCGTATCAATTTTTCCATATATTTGATAATCGCATTCATTGTTGGAGTTTCATTAAAAACTCCTTCATTTAGTTTGACTAAATCTTAATACTTTGTTTATCCGAACTGGTTGAAAGAAAAGTTGAACCCAATTCAAGTGAATAGGATGAACTTAGTGTTTTGTCCCTAGACACTCATTTGAGGTGACGTCTCAAAGTGACTAGAATGTAAGTCAATCGATGGTTGGTTCAACACCATGGGGTCATGGAGATGACTGGTCGTTTACATAGAGAGACTGTTGAGACACTCAGTCGGGCAGTGACCATAATAGTGTCCCTTATCAAAATTGTTGAAGCCTGGTCGTGGCAGGAATTTCTATTTTATTACTATGAGTCGATTCTTTAGACTGGCGACCATTTACCTGAGTCGGTGTAGTTTCCGATTGAATTTGGTTTTTGTCCTAGGTCGTGCCCTGAAAAGAGGCCGATGGACATCTTCTGGGTCATGGTGATCTGCATCATACAGTGTAAGATGGGTCAACAGGAATTGTCCACTGACGTTGGGTATTAACATCTTCGGGCCACTCGAGGAGTAGTAACTGGAAATGTGTGGCCACGCTCGGAAGAGATCTCTGGTAGATTTTCCGGTCAGACAGTTAATCTCCCAGATCGAGAAAACCACTCTACATATATTTTTCAATCCCAAGTGCGACCTGTAAGACACCTTGCGATGAGTGGGAGGATGTGACACAAAAGAGACAAGAGAATCGGTAGCACACAACTTGTTGAGACAAGTAGGAGATATTGTAGGAGGAGGAGTCCTCCTCAATGGTGTTGCATGCACAACTTGTATCGGACAAGTGGGAGATTGTTAGAGTAAGTGTCCTCCACAATAGTGCATTTATATAATAAATCTCATTTGGAATATACGTGGGATGTTTACTATATTTTGATACTCCACGTCAGTTGATTAACGTAAATCGATAACGCTCAGCTGACTAAAGGTAGACGTTATTGTCGTATGACGGCGGTGATCAACTGATCCCTTTAGGTTACACCTATAGGATGAAACCCAAATAGTAGAACTAATTATTTGTATACGATACAGTTAATTAGCGCATTACATATATTTGATATGTACATTAAGTTACGAGAGTTATTTATTGGAAATTGAGTTAGGAACTCATTCCACTTAAGTTTATTAGTCAATTATACGATAACTGGCTGAATAAATTTTGCGTCTTACTTTAATACGATTAAATAAGATTTAATTTAATGATTAATAGTTAATTCATTAAACTAGTTGAGGTTATGCATATATTTTGAGGTAGATATAATTAGTTAATTATACTTACAAAGAGTTGTAAAATAAATTAACTGGGCATTATGGGACCCATTATATATTGATATAATGGTAAAATATCACATAAAAGTTATGTACATATTGTTTATTAATTTGTGTCATATAATTGTTATATGATCAAATTAACACTTAATTATACAAGATAATTAAACATATGATTATAAGTATTTGTGGGACAAATATCAAAAATCAAAATGGACCACATATCACATGTGGAGGCCGGATTTTTGCTAGTGGAGATGAATGATGATTGTTCTCTATTAAGTCCACACTCCACCATATGATTATGACATGTATGACACATGATCATTATCACTATACAATCCCATACACTACCATTAAGCATGTGAATAAAATGAGAAGAAAATCACCCAAATTGGGGCTTAGGTGTGCCGGCCATAGTGCCATAAAATGGGCAATTGTTGTTCATTTTCATTCATTTCATTTTGGTTTTTATTCTCATATCTCATTAAAACCACTACTCTCTCTAAAACTCTTATACACACTAATATTATCTATATATTACTAGAGTTGTAATATACTAATATTAGTAGCATTATGTCTTCACTTATTATCTAGTTAATAATAATTTTAGATTATTTGGGTGGATTCTTGGGTGCAACTAGAAGGAGACCTTCTAATTTAAAGGTTGTTTTATGGAGGATCATCCACTAATAATATGCTCAAGAACAATAAGAAGGAGTTCTTATTGTGCCCCTATTTATCATATTATCTTTATATTTGCATGCAGGATAACTAGATCCTAAATCATTAAGTTATGTAATTTAATGAACTAATTAGAAGAGTCTATTTACAGGTCTAGGACTTTTCAGTTTCGTCCCCTCGATTTCCGTGATTTCTATGTCTTCACTAGCATGAACATGTACCTTATTATTCCCTTTATTTAGTCGACGCCTCTTAGTACCTTCAAGCACCGAATACGACTCGGTTTGAGTTGATTTGGGTGATTTTTGGTTTGGTTGAGGAGATAGATTAGTGGGCATGCAAGGTGTTTGAGTTTTGGAGTGTTGGTGTTTTTGGATGTGGACCGTGTAGAAGCCATTGTTAAGAGCTTGGTTTTGTTGTTTTTTATTTTTTATTTTCCTGTGAAGGAGGAAGATGGTGATGTTGGTGATGTGTGTTGATGGTGATAATGTTAGGTAATTATGAAAAGTAGTCTTCTGTTTTGTTTTTATAGTGTAGCACGTGAGGTGCCGTCCTCTACTCCCTCTTTTTCTATTTTTTTAATTTGAATTTGGATAGGATAGAAAAAAGAATATTGGGTAAATATAGGAGAGATATGGTAAAGATAGGATCAAGTAAAAAAATATGGTGGAATATTTTTGTTAAGAGTTTCGGTCAACATCAAATACAAGGGTAGGAGTTTTGGTTAATTTAGGAAAGTGAATAAGATGGATTTTTGGCAAATATGTGGTCCATATTTCAATATTCATAAAATACTTAATATGCAAGATAATCACGTAAAATATATAATATTAAACACAAATATACTAGCAATCGAATACACGGACACAGTCATGCAATCTTGTTTTATTCTAACCAGTCATGCAGGTTCGTAAAATAAATATGACGAATTTAATTCCTACTGATTAAACCAATTTTCAACCGCAAAATCTCAAAACGTTTTCTCGCTAACGCCTTTGTTAAAATGTCGGCCCATTGATTTTTAGTAATACAAAATTCCAGTTTAATGTTGCACTTTTCTACATGGTCGCGTAAGAAATGATGTCTAATGTCTAATCTCTATATGTTTAGTACGAGAATGCTGAGCCGGATTCTTAGAAATTATAATAACACTCGTATTATCACAAAATATAGGCATACAACCAACATTTACACCATAATCACATAGTTGTTGCTTTAACTAAAGTAACTGAGAACATACCAGTCCTGCAGCTATATACTCGGCTTCAGCAGTAGATAACCCAACATAATTTTTCTTCTTTGAGCCCCAAGTTATAATACATGGTCCAACAAACGTAGCGAATCCAGAGGTACATTTTCTATCTAAAGAACATCCTGCATAATCTGCATCTAAATATCCTACTAGGTCAAAATTGCACTCAAGTGGATACTACAAGTAGAAATTAGATGTACCAATTAAGTATCTCAAGATACGTTTAACCGCAATCATATGTGTCTCTTTTGGACACGATTGAAATCAAGCACAGACACATACACTAAACATAATGTCAGGTCTACTTGCAGTTAAATATAATAAAGAACCAATCATACCTCAATATGTAGTCTCATCGACACACTTACCATTTTCATCTAAGGTTAACTTTTTATTAGTTACCATAGGTGTATCCATTTGATGAGCGTTCTCCATACCCAATTTCCTGATTAGCTCCTTGACATATTTCTGTTGGTGAATCTTTATACCTTCCTTACTTTGTTGAATTTGCAATCATGGGAAGAATTTCAATTCTCCCATCATGCTCATTTCAAACTCTAAGGTCAAACTCTAAGGTCATCATGGGAAGAATTTATTGTTAGTAGAACCAAAATTAATATCGTCTACATAAATTTTACCAACAAGTAAATCAGAACCCTCGTTATTTAGAAATAGGGTTTTGTCGACAGATCCTCTTTTAAAATTGTTTTGTAATAAAAAAATTAGACAATCTGCCGTACCATGCCCTAGGCGCTTGTTTCAAAGCATATAAAGCTTTATCAAGCGTAAAAACATAGTTTCGAAACTTGCTATTTAAAAATCCGGGAGGTTGTTCTACGAAAACCTCTTCTTCCAAATAACTGTTAAGAAATGCAGTCTTAACGTCCTTTTGTTACTGTTTCATTCCTTTATGAGTTGCAAAGGTGATAAGCAGACGAATAGCCTCAATTCTTGCTACAGGTGCGAAGGTCTCGTCATAGTCGATCCGTTCCTGTTGATTATATCCTTGAACGACCAATCGAGCCTTATTACGAACTATAACTCCTGAGTCATCCAATTTATTTCTGAATACTACCAATCACAGTTCGTTTTTTAGATCGTGGCACTAGATGCCAAACTTTATTACGTTCAAACTGTTGAAGCTCTTCTTGCATTGTGTGACAACCCTCGCGAATGCGGAAATATAAAACAAACAAGCATGTGAATTATATTGCGGAAATAGGTAGTTTTAAAAACTTTTATACATGCAAGTTAAATAAAACGAGGAGTGTCAAATATTACAAACTAAAAGCGAAAATACAACAAAGAGACGGGGTCTCTTAAAATGTTAGCAAAGAACAAGTGTTTAACAAAACTAGCTAAATTCGTCTAGAGGTGAACTTCCAGGGACAACGCCCGCTAGCTCACACCCGAACCCCAAAATATCGTATCCAAAAAGTCATCCAATGCAAGCAACCTGTTCATTCATGAAAAACATGAACGCCACAGTCAGTGGGGAGTAACTTCGGGTTCTCCCAGCCATATCACATTAAACGTACATATAAGGAAATACAAAAGTAAAATCATGCATATATAGATATCGATGTGAGATACGATAAGGATAGATAGGCAATTCTATAGATAATGATAAGATCATGTGGAAATCAAATTCGTAACCATCATGTTATTCAAAGACTCGGGGAAGACACTCTTAGGCAACCGAATACGCTCAATAGGGCTTGCATCTCACCGTTAGCGGTATAAGATTGATAAGATTGAGACTCGACAGACAAACCAAGTCAAATCATGTGATGATCACAATAAATCCAACATATTATCACCCATTCACGAACCAAGACAATGACGGTGCCAAATCATGCAATGACCATGAACAATATCATGAAATCACGCATTCAAAGACGACACAAGACGACAACTCTCACGGTAAATGAAACGCACTAGCCTCGTGTACATGGCAAGTATGATTAAAGGCATCCACGGGATCACATTTCCCTGAACTCATACGCGATGCTTACATTTCGCCTATGTAGACTAATTTCCTCCTGGTAGCACGACGATAATAATACGGTCCTAGTCTAAACCTGGCCAGATTCTCGGAATAAACGTTTTCCGATTCGACATGCGATGACGTTTCGCATCCAAGACTCGGTCTTACAATATATATGCCGAGTACCCCAAATTCGGTAGATCAAATTCACGAAAGAGGCGAAAACGAGCTCAAGCCTCATAACATGCGGTACGCTACATGCAATAACAACCACCTCGCAAGTACACAACATTTGACGGCCGGGTCGATCAACGCATAGCGTTCAACTCCCAACAACGTCGTCGTATGCCCACTACACATGCAATTAACCAGTAGGATACCTCTCCGTTCCGACATTCCAGCCTTACGAACGGGGAGGTAGCCAAGGGAATGAGAGTACAAAGCACAAGACAAAATAGTGCTCAAACCGTAACATTTGTGAAAACCGACTCAAAGTGGGAACATACCAAAAAACCGTCACAAAACATGTGATACAAGCGAATGAGAATATCATATATCCGAAACATGAATCAATACATGATACATAAGCATTAGACCAAGTTTAAGAAGCGTAATAAATAGGAAACATAGATACCTCTCCAAAACAACAAGTTTCGAAACTAACTAAAACAAGGGTTCACTTCAAACGGTCATATCTAGAGTTCTAGATATGCTATTACAGAAATTACAAGTTGAGGTGATAGTTTATCCTCTTACGGTTCCAAGGAATGGTCACTAGGCCAAAACAAGCAAGTAACGAAGAAGATATGATCATTTTACGAAAAAGGGTCAATGCAGGGAAACTGCACAAGTCACGACCGTGACTTGTATTTCACGACCGTGAAATGAGGTTTCACGACCGTGAAATGAGTTTCACGACCGTGAAACACTCTGTTATGCAAAGGTAAAACATCAGCCACTTTTTCACGACCGTGACTTGCATTTCACGACCGTGAAATGCCATCTCACGACCGTGAAACGAGTTTCACGACCGTGAAACGAGTTTCACGACCGTGAAACGAGTCTAGACGGATCCAATTTGTTCTAAGCTCAACCATTATCAACTACTATCATAAATCATCATTTTACATATCAAATTCCATCAAACCACAAGTATCCTCATCATCAATCATCAATTAACAACATTCATTAATCATAACATGATTCCTAAGCTTCTAATCGTATTCTAAATACGATTTCTAACATATAAAGCATGCAAAACACGTAAATGATACCGAGTAACCCTTTACCGTTACCTTTAAGCGTCTCTACTAATCGTCAAGCTCCTCTTCAAAAAGGTAGTACTCTTTGTCGGGATCTTGGAGGTCACCACCTACATAAAGATCATAAAAGATGAATGAAATTCATCTTGGGAAAGACGGAAAGATTGAAAAGCGAGAATGACGATGATTTTAATATCAATACGGATAGAGGAAGGTAAGGGGAGAAGAATGAGACGAACTTGCGTGAATTCTATCGAGAAATGAACGAGCTAGGATGAATCAAAGATCGAAAAGTTATGGAGGCAAGGTTTCTTAAGGAAGAAGTAAAATTTGGTTTGTGTTTGATTTTGTGTTGAATGAAATTTAGGTTAAGGAGTAGTGTGAGTTGTGTAGGAGAAAAGTCAACGGAAGTCAAAGACGGTTCCAAAGTCAAGAAAAGTCAAACTCGCCTTAAGACGGAATTTTCATGGAATCTCGCAGAAATTCCAAATACGAACTCGAAAATTCTAAATTCGACTCGAAACATAAAATTCAAATTTAAAACTTAAAGTTGCTGAAAAGATTTCGTAAAATATTTCTATTAGAAAAAATAGGGTACATTTCCGGGTGTTACAATCACCCCACCTTTTAAAAAGTTTCGCCCTCGAAACTTGAGGGAAAGAAATAATACCTTACTCGAAAAGACTCGGATATTTACTACGCATAGAAGCTTCGGTTTCCCAAGTCTCTTCTTCGACATTAGCACTTCTCCACAAAATTTTCACCAAAGGAACTAATTTACTTCTCAACTTTCTATCCTTACGATCTACGATACGAATCGGCTTCTCTTCAAAGGATAGATTCGGTTCAAGCTCGGGCAATTCCTTTTGAAATACATGGCTTGGATCACTAACATACTTTCTCAATTGAGAAACATGGAATACATCATGAACCTTAGCCAAATTCGGCGGCAAATCCAACTTATAAGCAACCGCACCAATCCTCTTCACAATATCAAAAGGTCCAATGTACTTCGGGCTCAATTTACCCTTAACACCAAACCGTTTAACACCCTTCATTGGAGATACCTTCAAGAATACTTTATCACCAACCTCAAACTCTAACGGCCTTCTTCGGATATCGGCATAAGACTTTTGACGGTCTTGAGCGGCTTTCATTCTATCACGAATGACCTTCACATTATCAATGGTTTCAACAAGAACATCGGGGCCTAAATCACGAGTGTCACTCAATTGATTCCAACATATAG